>BSBK01007773.1:1252500-1263634 GCA_027943335.1 Chamaecyparis obtusa | reverse complement strand
TTATTTTTTTCATAAAAGTTATGATCATTTTGGTCGAAGCAATATTCAGGCAGTGTTCCTGAGTAGCGGTTTTTGGCAAATGGATGATATCTCCTAATCAGGATAGAATCTAGCTTTGTGTAGTTAAAGGGAAGTTAGAGACACATTGATAGTGATGTGGATGACATCACAAACTTTGAAGTCACATGCTTGAAGACTTATTGTATTTGGAAGGTGATAGTTTTATGTAATTTTGTTGTAGCGTGTGGAATATTTTATTTTGTAATTGTGTGCCAACTCATTTGTAATTATTTGACTATGGTATAAAGTAAGGAATGTTTTTCCTTTTTGATTTATAGATAGAGAGTGAGAGTGGTTGATTATGAAGTTGTGAAAGAAAATTGTGAAGGAAGACATGTGAAGTACATAGATCTGAGATTGAGATCTAATGTAGCAGTGAGTGCAGTTTGGCATAGTCAGAGAAAAGGTATCATATTATTCTATTGAATAATGCAAAGATTATTTGGACAGTGAGTTCAGTGACCTTACCTTGAAGCTATTTGGGCAGTGGGTCCTTTTGTCTTCTATAACTCTTAATAGGGTTAGAATCTTTTAACAGGGATTCAAAATCTCCTAATAGGGATTTATATGTACTGAATGTATTTCATAAGACTCCTAACAGAGTCCATCCTTTCGCAAGGAATATTCATATTAGTGCATCTTTTTTGGGCATCATTCACACTGGGCTTTACTCTTTGATCAAGAGGTTCCCTAGTCAACATAGCTTGAGTTATTGTGTAATTGTGTATGAATATCATTCTATGGTTGGTAATTATATTGCTTATATGGTTTAATGCTATTGAAGATGATAAAAGTTATAATTATCTAATAACTGATTCACTCCCCCCCTCTCAATTATCTTGGTGGACTTTACTTTCTAACAATTGGTATCAGAGTAGCAAGTCCTTGAAAGAGAAGTTTAACAGCTTAAGGAGATCCGTGGTGAATTTCAGGAAAGAAAACCCTAAGTTTGATGGAGTAAATTTTGATAGCTGGAAAGAAAAGATGAAGACACATCTACTATGTTTAGGACAAGGTTATTGGTTGACTATAAAGAATGATAAGACTATCATTGAAGAAGATGATCTTGAGACATGATATAATGATGAGAGAGATCTATTCATGTGTAACATACTTGCAAGAGAAGCACTTTTGACAGCACTTCTTGAGAATGAATATAGTCAGGTAAAATGGTTGAAAAAGTCTCATGAAATTTGGAAAGCTTTGCACTCTACTTTTGAAGGTGATGAACATGCAAAAAGAGTTAGATTACATAATTGGATTTGTGCATTTGAAGATATAAGAATGTTGGAAGATGAATTTGTTAGAAGCTATATTGGTAGAATGTCAGAAATTATTGCAGGGATAAAATCTTATGGAGGATCAAAGATAGAGAATGGAATGATATGGAAAATTATGAGGAAATTGACTCTTGTATATAAATAGACAACATAGATGATTGAACAAGTTATACCTTGTACTATGAACTTTACAAGAGAGACTCTTCTTGGAAGATTGGAAGCAGCAGAGATGAACCTAAGGTTATCAGGAGACTTACCTAGAATGAAGATAGCATTCAGTGCTCTTAGTGTTCACCCTACATTATCAAGAAGCATTAGTGTGAGTGAATCTTATGTTGGCAGCAATAGATCTAGAAATGAAGAAGACAAGAAGATTGAAGAAGGTATTGCATTGCTTTTGAAAAGAGAACCAGATGGTAAGAAATTTTTTAATGTTGGACTTGTCAAGAATATGGTCATTTTGCATCTAAATGTCCTAAGATAGTTAAGAAATATAGAAATAATTTCAAGCCTAGAAGATCTAAGGAATGTTATTATGCTAATGATTAAGACCTTGAAGCTAGTATTGAAAGAAATCTAAGTGAAAGTGATACTGAGAATAATGATGAAATAGGATTTGTAGTAATTAAAGAAGAAAATTCTAAAACTAATCTTAAGGAAGAAAAATCCTTAGTTTCCCAAGTTGAAAAGAAAGTTGACTGGATTATAGATAGTGGTTGTTCACATCATATGACTAGAGATATGAAAAAGTTCATAAAGTTTAACAATTATGATGGAGGAGTTGTTAGAGTTGGTAACAATGCACATTGTTTGATTAAAGGTATAGGATCTATTACTCTTGATGGAAAGACTAATACTGATGAAGTTTACTTTGTGGATGGATTGAAACATAATCTGTTAAGTGTTGGACAATTAGTTGATAAGGGATATCAAGTTTGGTTTACTAATAAAACTTGTGTGATAAAGGATAAAGATGGAAATCTAATTGGAATCGGATCTAGAACCAGAGGTAATGTATTTTAGTTGAATCCTATTGAGATGACATGTTTGATTACTAAGATTGATGACAATTGCTTATGGCATAGAAAGTTTTGTCATATAAACTTTGATAATATTGTGAAAGTAAGTACTACACTTGCAGTAAGGAATTTGCCTAAAATTATGAAGCCTACTAACATGATTTGCAAAGAATGTGTGATGGATAAGCAGAAGAGAATTTCATTTTCTAGTAAGAAGTTCACATTGGTAGAGAAGTTGGAGATTGTTCATATAGACTTGAGTGGTCCTACCAGGACTAGAGGATTCTATGGAGAAAGGTATTTTATGATTCTTATTGATGATTTTACAATAATGATGTGGATTGCATTTTTGAAAGAAAAATATGGAGCATTTGATAAGTTTAAGATCATTAAGAACAAAGTTAAGAATGAATCTGGAATGAAGATTAAATGTTTGAGATCTGATAGAGGTGGTGAATTTAGTTCTAGAGAGTTTAACACTTTTTGTGAAGTGAATGGTATTAAGATACAGTTTTCAACCCCTAGAACACCTAAACAAAATGGTATTACAGAAAGAAGAAATAGATCAGTGACTGAAGTAGTAAGAGCTATGTTATTTGAGAATGATTTCATGAAGACATTTTGGAGAGAAGCAGTGAATACAACAATATATACAATGAATAGAGTACAAATCAGAGCAGACACAGACAAGACTGATGGAATATGCATGAAGTGACTGAGAGGGGGGGGGGTGAATCAGTCAACCATAAAAACCTTGACTATTAATTCTTTGCAGATCCTTTAAGATATCTTAACAATGTTGTCTGTTTTAGTACTCGGTAAGTAGATTGCAGTAACTTTGAAGATGCAAAAAGTATTAGCAATAATATCTTTAGATATTCATCAGTGCATGTAAATGATTGAGAAAGCAATTAAGAACACAAGAGACACAAGATTTAACGTGGAAACCCAATATGGGAAAAACCACCAATGTATCTAGATACTGATTTTCACTTTTCTGAAGTGATGCCCGGTTAGAAGCCAACCCGGTAAAAGGTTACAAAACACACTGTTAGGTGTGACCTTGTTAGAGGATTTAAAACACCCTGCTAGGAGTGGCCTGGTAAGAGGTCTTGAAAACAATTCAATGGAATTGTCACCTTGTTAGAGGATTTATATTATGGCTGTTAAACCAACTCGGTTAAGAGATTTAGAATTCACTGTTACAATGATAAGAAGGTAACAATGAAAAAGTGACCTGTATAATAATGCAACTGTCTTGCTGATTACAGATCTCTGTTCTGCATAAGTCTGATCCTCTCTGATCGAATAAATCTCTGCTGCTCCTCAAGGATATCTGAACATCCTTCACAAACTCGCATATATCTTTCCTTCTCTTCTTCTGTAAATCTTCTGCTCTGTTCTTATTTACTTTTCACATTTGACCTTTTATTTATATGATATTGGATTAGTCAAATCGTCATTATTTAGTATAACAGTCGGCTGAATTAAGTAAACTCTATTTGCAAAAATCCTTCAAGGGCCGACAGTGCTCGGTGACCATATCTTTTATAATTTTCCAGAGACCGAGGGAACTCGGTAAACACCAACAATCCTTCTCCTTTGATAACCGACTGAACTCGGTAAATACTAACTTTCTTCGGCAACCGAGTGAACTCGATAAACACTAGACTTTCTTCGGCAACCGAGTGAACTCGGTAAACACTAGACTTTCTTTGGCAACTGAGTGAACTCGGTAAACACTAGACTTTCTTCGGCAACCGAGTGGGCTCGGTAAACACTAGACTTTCTTCGGCAACTGAGTGGGCTCGGTAAACACTAATATCCCTGACAGGGAGACCGACTGAGCTCGGTATAAGCAGATTGCTGCGGATTATGACATAGTGTGACATCAAAGACAATACATAATTGAGTAGCAATTTCCTTCAGACAATTGTTTTCAACAATCTCCCTCTTTGGCATTGATGGCAACACAATATGTCATAACACAAGAAATTTGAAAGAGTTAGCTCGGTTTAGATTCAAACCTCCCTCTGTCAGTAAACTTCCTGTATCCTGAAAATTCTTCCTTTTGACTATAAATTTCTTGAAAGCAATAGTAAAGACATAGCAAACACTCCCTCTTTGACAACATATGCCAAAGATAATTCACATATTACCGGTGAAAATTAATGTACCTCAAGTACTGATTCATATGCAATGATTCCTTTAATATGTTGCATCAACAAGTTGATTTTCAATCATGTTCTGGTTGATGCATCACTAAAAATGTATTTAGTGAGCCTCGGATAGGGGAATGACCCCTAACTTACCTCTTAGATACACAAATGCATCCTTAGGTAATGGTTTGGTAAAAATGTCTGCAATCTGTTCTTTTGTATGAATATATTCTAATCTGATTTCCTTGTCCTGCACCAATTCTCTGACAAAGTGATATTTAATGGCAATGTGCTTGGTTTTGGAATGCATCACGGGATTCTTAGAAATGTTTATTGCACTGGTATTGTCACAAAATATAACAACTGGTTCTTTGATTTCAACCTTCATACCTTCTAATAGCTGTTTAAACCAAACAATATTTGAACAGTTTACTGCAGCAGCAACATATTCTGCTTCAGCTGTGGATTGAGATGTGCAATTCTGCTTTTTACTAGTCCAGGATACCAGTCTTTTTCCAAGAAAAAATGCTCCACCACTTGTGCTTTTTCTGTCATCAATGTTTCCCTGCCCAATCAGCATCAGTAAACACTTTCAAGTCTAGATTACCTCCAAATTTATACCACAAACCATACTCTTCAGTTCCTCTTAAGTATCTTAAGATTCTTTTGATTACCATCATGTGATTTTCCTTAGGTTTTGCTGAGAATCTAGCTACTATACCGACTGCTAAGGCAATATCAGGTCTTGTATGTACCACATACTGCAATTTTCCAATCATAGATCGGTATAGGGTCTGATCAACTTCTTTTGAATCATCATTTTTGGTAAGTTTCAGTCCAGTACACATGGGTGTACCAACTGGTTTTGAATCTTCCATTCCAAACTCTTAAGTATCTCCTTAATGTATTTTGATTGAGTAATGTATATACCATTTTTGCTTTGCTGAATTTGAAGACCAACAAAGAATTTTATTAAACCAAACATAGACATTTCAAATTCTCTGTTCATTTGTTCTGAAAATTCTTTGCACTGATCCTCATTCCCTGTAAATATAGTATCATCCACAAATATTTCTGCCAGTACAATTTTGTCATCCGGTCCTTCTTTGATATACAGATTGCTGTTATCATTAGCTCTTTTGAAATTAATCTGGATTAAATAGTTATAGAGTCTTTCATACCATGCTCTAGGAGCTTGTTTTAAACCATATAATGCTTTGTGTAACCTGCAGACCATGTCCCTTTTGTCTGGATCAACAAAACCTTCAGGTTGTTCAATGTAGACTTCTTCATCAAGAATTCCATTGAGAAATGCAGATTTTATATCCATCTGATATACCTTAAATCCTTTGTGTGCTGCATAAGCAAGTAGAGTTCTTACACCTTCTAATCTTGCAACAGGAGCAAAAGTTTCTCCATAATCTATACCTTCTTCTTGAGAATAACCTTTACATACCAGTCTAGCCTTGTTTCTAGATACTTGACCATCTTCATTCAGTTTATTTCTGAATACCCATTTTGTTCCAATTACATTCTTATCTTTAGGTCTAGGTACAAGAGTCCAAGTTTTGTTCTTTTGTATTTGTTCTAATTCTTCATTCATTGCTTCAATCCAACTTTCATTCTCTAATGCATCTTTGATATTTCTAGGTTCAAAATCAGTAAGTAGACATGTACCTTTTAGCTTGCTTCTTGTCATAGTGCCATCTGATTTGTTTCCAATGATTTGATCTGGTGTATGATGTCTTCTGACATATTTGGCTAGTATAGGTTCCTTGCCTTTTGAATGATTCATGCTGTTGTCTTCTAGGATCTCTTCTTCAGGTTGCTCGGGCTCGGTAGATATTTGCTCGGTAACTTCAGGCTGAGACTCGGTCTGAATTTCTTCCTGTGACTCGGTTTGAACTTCTTGCTGTGACTCGGTCTGTGACTCAGTAACTGTGCTTGGCTCGGTAGATATAGCTTCCTTATTGATAGTTGTGTCTGTCATTGTTTCAGGTTCAATGTAAACGAATCTTCTGTAGTTCTCAGGTTCCCTTTTGCTTTCTTCCTCGGTCTTTTCTGCAAACTCATCAAATTTCACATGTATACTTTCTATGACTTTGTGAGTAGATAAGTTCAGACATTTGTATGCCTTGCTTTTGCTAGAATATCCTAGGAATATTTCTTCATCACTCTTCACATCAAATTTATTTCTTCTGGATTCCTTTAAGATATAACACTTGCTACCAAATATTTTCATGTAACTTACATTAGGTTTATAGCCATACCATAATTCATAAGGAGTTTTGAATGTGTCTTTCTTCAGTTGTACTCGGTTCAAGGTATTCCATAATAGATCTGTTTCTTCTTTCTGCTATTCCATTCTGCTCAGGAGTTCTAGGAGCTGATACCTGTCTTTTGATTCTCTTTCAATGCAGAAGTTGTTAAAATCATGAGAGATGAATTCACCACCTCTGTCTGATCTTAAGCATTTCAATCTTTTCCCTGTTTCTTTTTCTACTCTTGCTAAGTACCATTTGAACTTTCAAATGCCTCTGATTTTTCTCTTAAATACATAACAGTCATCATTCTAGAATAGTCATCAACGAAAAGAATAAAGAATTTATCTCCAGTATAGCTTTGTATTCCAATAGGTCCACATAAATCAGTATGCACAATTTCCAAAATTTCTTTAGACTGATAGTTCTTACTTTTGAAACTAGTTTTACTCATTTTGCCAATCTGACAATTCTTACATAGACCAGTGTCAAGTTTCTTCAAAGTAGGAATGCCTCTAACCTTCTTGAATTTGCTTATCTTTATCATGTTATCAAAATTCACATGACATAACCTTTTGTGCCATAGCCAAATTTCTTGTATTTGAGAAATAAGGCATGAATATTCATTGAGATCAAGATAAAATAAGTTACCTTTTATTTGTTTGCCTGATCCAATGAGTTTTCCTTTTCCATCCAGCAATCTTGCTTGACCATTCATGAATTCAACCTTGAAACCATTGTTGATTAGCTGTGCTACACTTAGAAGATTATGTTTTAGTCCTTCAACCCAGTAAGCATTATCACATATGAGTTCTTTGGTTAATGAGATTCTTCCTTTTCCTTTTATACAACAAGGTTCATTGTTTCCAAATCTTACATTACCATTGTCACAGTCTTCTAGATATTCAAATTTTGTCTTGTCACCAGTCATGTGGTGTGAACATCCACTGTCTATTATCCATATATCATCTTTGCTTATATGAGAAATAAGTGCTATCTTATCTTCATCATCATCAGATTCATCTTTTATAGCAATAAAGACAATTTCTTCTTCACTATCATCAGAATCTTTAGCCATAAAGCATGACCTGTATAATAATGCAACTGTCTTGCTGATTACAGATCTCTGTTCTGCATAAGTCTGATCCTCTCTGATCGAATAAATCTCTGCTGCTCCTCAAGGATATCTGAACATCCTTCACAAACTCGCATATATCTTTCCTTCTCTTCTTCTGTAAATCTTCTGCTCTGTTCTTATTTACTTTTCACATTTGACCTTTTATTTATATGATATTGGATTAGTCAAATCGTCATTATTTAGTATAACAGTCGGCTGAATTAAGTAAACTCTATTTGCAAAAATCCTTCAAGGGCCGACAGTGCTCGGTGACCATATCTTTTATAATTTTCCAGAGATCGAGGGAACTCGGTAAACACCAACAATCCTTCTCCTTTGATAACCGACTGAACTCGGTAAATACTAACTTTCTTCGGCAACCGAGTGAACTCGGTAAAAACTAGACTTTCTTCAGCAACCGAGTGAACTCGGTAAACAATAGACTTTCTTCGGCAACCGAGTGAACTCGGTAAACACTAGACTTTCTTCGGCAACCGAGTGGGCTCGGTAAACACTAGACTTTCTTCGGCAACCGAGTGGGCTCGGTAAACACTAATATCCCTGACAGGCAGACCGACTGAGCTCGGTATAAACAGATTGCTGCGGATTATGACATAGTGTGACATCAAAGACAATACATAATTGAGTAGCAATTTCCTTCAGACAATTGTTTCCAACACAAGACACCTTATGAATTATGGTTTGGACATGCACCCTCAGTTAAGTATTTTAGAATTTTTGGAAGCAAATTTAATATAAAGAGAGATGGTGATATTTGAAAGTTTGATCCTAGAAGTCATGAAGGTATTTTTCTTGGATATTCTTTGAAGAGAAAAGCATATAGATGTTACCATAAGAGAACTAAAACTATTGTTGAGAGCACAAATGTTAAAGTTGATGAAAAGTTCAAAATTTAGGAAAGAATGCTTGATTATGAATCTGATGAAGAAGCTCATCCTAAGCCTAACACTAAAACTACTGAATTATTCTATGAAACTGACAGTGAATTGTTGAATGAAATTCATGCTAAAGAAACTAGAGAGGAATCTAGAGAAGAATCTACAGTTGAAGCAAGATCTGAGACTATGACACCGAACAGGTATTTATCAAGATATCATCATGTTGAACAAGTTATTGGAAGTTTGGACAGAGGAGTTCTGACTTAGAATAAGGTACATTTATGTTTGATTTCTCAAAATGAACCTAAATCTACTAGTGAAGCTTGTGAAGATGAACATTGGATTAATTCTATGAGAGAAGAACTAGATCAGATAGAGAAGAACAAGACATGGGAATTGGTCCCTAGACCCAAAGACAAGAATGTGATTGGAACTAAATGGGTATTCACAAACAAGATGAATGAACAAGGAGAAGTAATAAGCAAAGCAAGATTGGTATGTAAGGGATACTCACAGCAAGAAGGAATTGACTATGAAGAAAATTTTGCACTAGTAGCAAGAATTGAAGCAATAAGAATGTTTTTGGCCTATGCAGCTTTTAAGAAATTGAAAGTGCATCAGATGGATGTGAAGTCAACATTTCTAAATGGAGAATTGGAAGAAGTCTACATTGAGCAGCCTGAAGGTTTTCCTTTGACTCAAGAAGGAGACATGGTATGTAAACTGAAGAAAGCATTATATGGACTAAAGCAAGCACCTAGAACTTGGTATGCAAGACTGGATAAGTATTTGTTAAAGTTGGGATTTTCTAAAGGAATAGCTAATAGCAATCTATACACAAAAGGAATTGAAAATGGTTGGTTGATTATAGTTATTTTTGTTGATGACATTATTTTTGGAGGAGAAGATGAGGTTAGTGAAAAATTTGCTGATGAAATGAAGACTGAATTTGAAATGAGTATGATTGGTGAGATGAAATAATTTTTGGGATTAGAGATAACACAAAATAATGATGGTATCTTTGTAAGTCAGACAAAGTACTTCAATGATTTGCTGAAAAGATTTGGAATGGAGGACTGTAAACCAGTTGGAACACCTATGGTAACTAGACATAAGTTATCTCACACAGATGAAACACAAATAGCTGAACAAAAGAAATACAGATCCATGATTGGAGGATTTTGGTATTTGACACACATAAGACTTGATATAGCACATTCAGTTGGAATTGTAGCAAGATTTCAAGCTGAACCTAGAGAATCACATTATGCAGCATTAAAGAGGATACTGAGATATTTAAGAGGCACAACGGACTATGGATTGTGGTATGAAAAATCTGATGATTTTACCCTATGTGCATATACAGATGCTGATTGGGGAGGCAATATTGATGATAAGAAAAGCACCAATGGAGGAGCATTTTTCCTTGGAGGAAGATTAGTTTCTTGGATAAGCAAGAAGCAGAATTATATTTCACAGAGCACAGTAGAAGCAGAGTATGTAGTAGCAGCATACAATTGTAACCAGATAATTTAGATGAAGTAGATGCTAAAGGATATTGGAATTAAATTTATTGAACCTATTTTTATACATTGTTATAGCACCAGTACAGTTAGTATGTCTAAGAATCCTATACTATATTCTAAGATAAAACATAGAGAGATCAAGTATCATGTTGTAAGAGAGAAAGTTGTTGAGAAAGAAGTCAGACTGGAGTACATAAGCACAAAGGAACATATAGCATACATATTTACAAAGCCTTTGCCTAAGGATACATTTGAGTATCTAAGAGGTATGCTTAGGGTTATGCCCCAGCCTACTTTTGAGTAGTGATGCAGTTGGTTGCATGCATCCAATAATTGTGTGTGTGAATTTTGTACCTGATCTACAGACACAACACTTCAATAAAACATTAGAGGTTAGCTAAAATTGAAATCATGCAAATAATGGAAAACTAAACTAACCAGATGATTTACTACCTTCTAGTAGATGTGAGTGTGATTTCTCAGATTGGACCGAGATCAGTGACCAAGACGACACCTAAATGAAGGATTTGAATGCAAAATCTAGATATGACTCAATGCAATTTAATCTATTTTTTTGGATTTTTAGATGCAATTGTGATGAAAAATGATATGAAATCTACGATATGTAAAAAATGATATGATATGCTAATCTAGAAATAAAATTCTAATATGATATGCAATGTTGGATACAATTGTCTGAAGGACATTATTGGATTAGCTATGTGTTGTATTTGATGTCACACAAATGTCATATCAATTATCATTCTTAGTATCTACCGAGTTCAGTCAGTTAGCTAAGCGGTTCTCAATATC
>BSBK01007772.1:80000-303849 GCA_027943335.1 Chamaecyparis obtusa | reverse complement strand
AGCTTGTTGGTATGTAGTCATACTAATTCTAAGAGTGCATGATCAGATAAGTTAGTATGATGAAGATACATCCAGTTGAAGAGTCACAGACAGTGAGCGGCAGAACAGAACAGAGCATGGAGCTGACTCTTTGCATTTTGGTTAGTGATCATAATATTGTTTTGTAAAGGCTATGTGCCTATTTTATTTAGTTCATAGACATATTAATATGATTATATGTAAACACGCTTGAGCCAATTCATTTGGAAGTGTTGTCTGTAAATAGTTATAGGCCAACTTAATGAATAGTTATGTATGCGCATATAGATAAGACATGGGCCCTTGTAATTAAGTATGGCATGAGATAGAAAGTTGATTGGAGAAGAGAAGAGGTATGTGAAGAGTAGTTATAATGTTGTAGTTCTTTATAAGAGGCTAAAGTATCAGCGCACAAAAGGAACTGATCAGACAAGCAGTGTCACAACAACAGTTCACCTTACAGATATAGTGTGTATCTAAGAACCAGAAGGTTGTAGCCTTCACCACTTGAGCAGTGAGCTCTAGGATAGTGTGTCCCCACCCCTAACAGGGTTATTGTAAAAGACTCCTAACAGGTTCCAACCCTTGACCAGGTCACTATACTAAAAGCATTGTAAAGATCAACTCCTAACAGGGTTGCAAGATCTTCTAACATGGATCATAATACACTAGTGCAGTTCTTAGGGGGTGTGAATTCCCACCGAGCTTTTTACCTATTTGGGTTTCCCCGTAATCATATTTAGTGTCATGTGTTATGATTTTTTTATCTTACTTGCATTGATATTAATTTTAGTACTTAAGCAATTAAGTTAAGTTTCAATATATCAAAAAAATCATTAATATATAGAACACTGATTCACCCCCCCTCTCAGTGTTCCCAATCTTAACAATTTGTATCAGAGCTCTAGTCCTCTATAGAGAATTTTAACCACTTGAGGAGATCATGGATATGGGAGAAATGAAACATCTGAAAAAGAATCTTGAAGCAACTCTTGAAGACCTTGACTGATCTAAAACATAAATTGAAGAACTAAAAGAAAAGGTTAGCGATTCTCATGCAGTCATCAAAAAATTGAGAAAAGACTTGAAAGACTGTTCCACAAGTGATTTGGGAAAAATGGTTAAAAAATAAATGAGGAAAACACATCTCTAAAATACCAGATTGAAGAATTGGATGAAAAGTTACTTAATAATCAAGAAGCCTATGAAGAACATGTCACAAAAAACAAGCAGTTGAATGAAGAACTAAGGCAAGCAAACATCAAAATCTTGGAGTTAGAAAACCTCAAGAAGCAAGTGGAATTTGAATTGACTGAAGCAAAGAATCATATTGACAAATTTCACACAAGCAAGGATCTAATAGAGTCATATTTGTATGCACAGAAGATTAAAGGAGACACCAACGGTAGTAGATTCAATGAAGCACAAAATCAGATCAATGACATGCAAACAAGAAAGAAAGCATCTGAAGAATCTACAGAAGCTAAGAAGGCATGAAATCATATAGAAGCTGAAGCTGAACCATTTAAGGATGAGCATAAGCCAATAAACAAAACTTGTTATGCTTGTAACAAGCATGGTCACATAACAAGAGATTGTAAAGAGGTAATACCTTTCAATGGTTACTATTATTCATGCAATAAGTTTGGTCATAGAGCTATGAATTGTAGATCAAATCAAAGAAATCATAATCAACAAAATTAGAGAAGTCATCCATAGCAGAATATAAGAATTTCTCAGAACATTACATGTCAGATATGCAATTATGTTGGTTTCATAGTCAGATAGTGCACTATGGTAACCCACATGAATGCACCAAGGAATATTAGGCCTCCAGTCATTTTTCAATCATGTAACAAGGCTAGACACATCCCAAAGTTCTATAGATCAAAAGTGCAAAGATAGGAAAGCCCTAAAAGGTCCGAAGGATCAATATTGGATGAAACAGGAGAAGTCAAGTTTGTGCAAGCTACAGAAGATGCGAGCTTGATTTGGAAGGAATAAAATAAGGATAAGATGATGAAATAGTTGAGGATGCATCCACAATGGATGCACCTCCTATTTATGGTATACTCACTCTTAGAGTATGTGCCTTGGACTACAACTATCTGACTATACTCACTCTTAGAGTATGTGCCTTGGACTACAACTATTTGGAGACTATGTGATGCAGTATGAAAGAGTGCACTACCTGATTGTTAGCAGAGATAAAGAATGAAATTCACTGTTGCATTTTGTGTTTACGTGGAAAGCATTAATGGCAGAAAATTACTTTATAGTCATTGAAGATTCATTGATCATGCATTTGCAATCAATTTTGAACATTTGGAGATCATAGGAGTTCTAGTAGTTGGGTTGTGAAGCATTGCAGTCAAATTTATCAGCAAAGAAGCAAGATTGATTGTTGCAAGCCCTAGTTCGGATGCAACGATCCAGAAACCCTTGGAAATATCTTTGAAGCATTAAATCAAGTAAGTCATGGCTACACTAGTTGTTTTTGATGTTGTTGAAAGGAAAATATATGTTTTTAAGAAGCATCCATTCAAGTCTACTCTAGATGACCTAGAAGGAGCCTTTTCAAGAACCCCAATGGGCATTATGCACGTAGAAGACATACGTGCATATGTATATTGCAAGAAGGAACCAGTTGGTTTGGACAGAATAAGGTCACACCTTGAAACAATGATGAATCTTGATAAAACATTCATGGATGAGTTCGTGCACCTTGAAAATACCAAATCATTTAGTATGCCACAATGTATGAATTCTATGAATTTGAATGGATTAAGATATTATTGAGAAGAATTCATGATGACCTATTCTGGATAGGTGAAGTTCCATTTTGCATCACAGTTGATCTCATTTATGAGATGACAAGACTATCAAAGACAAGCACCATTCTTCCAGTTGTTAAGGATGTTAGGAAATTAGTTAAGCAGGCTTGCAAATCACGCAGCGATAAGCGTAGGATGACAATTGAGCCAATTAAGGAAAAAGACATCAAGTTAATGGCTATGATTCTTGGTTATAGGTTTCAACATGCAAACAGGGTCAATAGTGTGTCTACAACCACTATTTTGGTAGCCATCAAGATTGTGAAAGAGAATGGTGAATTCAACTTGTGCGAGATCTTGTGCACATAATTGATGGACAATATCAAGGCAATCAAGCATGATAAGAGTAAGATATTTAGGTTTGGATCTCTGATTAATTATATGTACTTACATATAGTTGGTAAAGTGTCATATCTTTATCTAGATAAGACTGTTCCCACAATGCCTCAAATTTCTTTCAAGGCATCATCTAAAAGCACCTTGAGAGACTACATGGAATTAGACCTCAAACATTTAGGATAAAGATGCAGATGAGGTATAGGATATCTAAGAACATTGTTGAGAAATATAAGGATAGTATTTTCTTCGTGGTTGAAACAGACATAACATGCATGGAAGTAGTAGAACCTAGAACTAAGTGGATTCATCCACCTAGTTATGAAGTGGAAGAACATATCCTAGAAGTATATACACAAGTCCTCCTTACAATGCCAAAGGATCCCAATGAGCCAAGATGGGGAACATATGAGGAGAAGACAAGACAGGTAGATGCGGTCTCGAACAGTGCAACGACCAATATGAAAGCCTCCAAGATCACATCAAAGATACTTAAGATTCATGGTGTCACTCAAGCTGACTTGGATAAAGCTAGACAAGCCAAGATAGCTATGCAAATTGAGAGTGCATCCACTGTTGAAACCAAAATAGAGAAAATAGATGACCCTAAGGAGAAGAAAATAAAAATTAAGAAAATAGAAGATCCCAAAGAAAATAAGAAGAAGACAAATGATATCACTCATGCACCCATAGAAAAAATTGACTTGGAGTCCACTTAAGCATCCCCTGAACCAAGTAAGATGCCTAAGAGGAGGAAGCAAACAACCACTAGCCATCCATCAGCAAGAGCCACAAGAAGCCAAGGTAAAAATGTTCAACCACCTCTTAAGGTAGGATTCTTACCAAGTTTACAAGTATTGAGATCCAGAGTGGTAGATGAAGGGAGACTTGATCAAATATCTAAGTTTTATAATAGACATCATGAGATGGAAAAATCTAAGATCCACACATATGATCAAATTCAAGAAGACTGTGCTAGAACTGAAGACATTGATTCTAGATAAAGTATGGGACATTTTGGATACTTTGAAAAGACAAGCTAGTGAAGAAGACTTTATAATACGAGAAAAAACACTAGATGATAACCTACTAGTGTGCTCAGTAGAAGAAAAGTCTTTGTTATTGTAATTTGTCAAGCCACACCTTAGAACCAAAATGAGAACCCTTCATATTATGAATAAGGATTATGAATTGATTTCTAAGGAGACTGAAAAAGCTTTTGAGAAGGTTTTTTAAGAACAACACATGCAACCAACATCTGCGCCCACAACCCAAGTGCCTATTGAGGAAGCCAAAGTAGCCGAGGGTATAAATGCACCTATGACAGGTCCACAAGACTTGGTGCCCACAATGATAATACCCACAGAGGCAATGGCATCTGCGCCCATGCCTGAAACCAAGAAAGACACCATCATGATAGATAATATTGAGATATCTTTGATGACCACAGATAAGGACTTGGATAAGTTCGAAGAAGCATAAATTCTATGTGGTGATAATTCACCTAAACATCAAGAAGAAGTGCAGATTGAAGACATAACAAGATAAAAAAATGATGAAGGGAAGGAAGAAGGAAAAGAGGAAGAGGATACATAAAAGAAAGGTGAGCTTGTGATTACAAAGACTGAGGTAATGAATATCAATCAAAGTTCACTCCTTACACCAAAATCCTTAGTATCATTATTGTCAAGTTTGACTCCTAACACTACAAGTATAGACTCTTGGGGAGAAGAAGACTTAATTAAAATCAGTGTGCTTGCAATGGAAAAGGTAAAAGAAAAATAGGTTATGAGGAATCCCTTGTTTGTTGAGTCAGTCAACATTCTGAATAGCCTATTTCCTACAAACAAGAAAGTGTCAAGCATATACTCAGTAGATGATGTCAACACCATCATGACATGTTTCAAAGCAAAATTTTCTAGCCTCGAAGAATCAACATCTAAGGTTGCAGAAGAAAAGTATATTGGGAAAAGGTTGAAAGAACTGACAAAAAACTTTGCACTTGACCTTAGTTCACTAAAGGTTGGTCAAGCTTCACTAAAAGACTTTGCAGCTAAGGGAAGAAATATAATAGCAGACTGCATGAATAAAGATAAGCTTATTGTAGACCTTTCTAAGAAGATCCAAGATGTTGAAGCTATGATGATAGCTGTAAGTAAATAAGTACTAGATCCCTCACAAGATGTAAATATGTGTCACAATGTTTACCAAGGACAAGTGGATAAGATAGAGAAAGTAGAAAAAGAAATGTCTAAGATAAGGGCAAGGCAAACTCAGCTAAGAAATGCTCTTGCATCCTCATTAGATGTGTTAAATCAGAATATCAAGGAGATCGATGCCACTATGGTGACATATGATCAAGGTCCAAGTTCAGATTTGGAGAATTTGGAGAAGTTGACATATTCTTTGTGCACCCATCTCTAGACTGTAAATGCACTAACAACATTTTGGCAGCAAGAGATCCAGAACCTAAAGATAGCATATCCTGATGTACTCACCTTGTAAGTACTTGTAGATACACTTTTTCATGCACCTTTGTCATTAATGTCAAAGGGGGAGTAGAGTATATATTAGAAGGGAGAATATGGAGCTATGCATATGATGTAAAGGGGAGTAGAGAATATAGTAGAAGGGAGATATAAGTTAGAGTATATGTTAGAAAATTTTGTATAAGGATTCAGTTAGTAACTTCGCCATATTCCTTTGTTGCCATTAATGACAAAGGGGGAGATTGTTGGCAAGTTGACTATACTGATGTATATGACTATGTTTATTTTTTTCATTATGGCAACAAATTCATATGTTATTATGGAGTCAGCACAACCAGTTAGAAAATTAGAATCTGGTTAAGTATGAAAGACTAGACAGTCAACAGAGCATGAGGTGAACAGAGCATTAGCGCACATGCGTATGAATGAGTTATGGCATGCGCCCTTGAAGATAATCTTGTTGGTATGTATTTATACTAAGTCTAAGAGCGCATGATCAGATAAGTCAGTATGATGAAGATACAACCAATTGAAGAGTCACAGACAATGAGCGGCAGAATAGAACAAAGCATGGAGTTGACTTTGTATTTTGGTTAGTGATCATAATATTGTTTTGTAAAGGCTATGTGCCTATTGTATTTAGGTCATAGACATGTTAATATGATTATATGTAAACATGCTTGAGCCAATTCATTTGGAAGCGTTGTATGTAAATAGTTATAGGCCGACTTAATGAATAGTTTTGTATGCGCATATAAATAAGACATGCGCCCTTCTAAATAAGTATGGCATGAGATATAAAGTTGATTGGAGTAGAGTAGAGGTATGCAAAGAGTAGTTATAATGTTTTAGTGCTTTACAAGAGGCTAAAGCATCAATGCACAAAAGGAATTGATCAGATAAGCAGTGTCACAATAATAATTCACCTTGCAAATATAGTGTGTATCTGAGATCCAGAACGTTGTAGCCTTCACCACTTGAGAAATGAGCTCTAGGATAGTGTGTCCCCACCCCTAATAGGGTTATTTTAAAAGACTCCTAATAGGGTTTGACCTTTGACCAGGTCACTGTACTAAAAGCATTGTAAAGATCAACTTCTAACATGGTTGTAAGATCTTCTAACATGGATCATAATACACTAGTGCAGTTCTTAGTGGGTGTTAATTCCCACCGGGGTTTTTACCTATTTGGGTTTCCCCGTAATCATATTTGGTGTCATGTGTTATGATTGTTTATTTTACTTGCATTGATATTCATTTCAATACTTAAGCAATTAAGTTAAGTTTCAATATATCAAAAAAATCATTAATATATAGAACACTGATTCACCCCCCCCAGTGTTCCCAATCCTAACAAATTTGATTATAAATGATGCCTAATTTTAGCGGTTTTCAAATCAAACGCATAGCATAGAGTGGTTTGGGGTGTTTTTAGAGGTTTGGTGCAGAGTCTTTGAAGCTGGTGTCAAGAGACTATGGAGTTGTGTTTCACTTTCAAAACACAACGACAACAGAAAGGCATCTTTGGGCCTGTGGAGGATCAAAAGGTGAAGATGTTGATAAAATGCCCCTCGATGGAGGTCATTCAGGCTTTTCAATAGACTTTGGGACCTCTTTTTCACAATGACATTGATAGATAGAAATTGCAGGTGGATATTGTTGCTATGATCATGGTGTGGGGTTTAGAATTAGGTGAGCATGAACAAATGGTGGAGTGGGTGATGAAAGCCCTCTTTGAGGCCGACTTAATTGTCAATATAGAATCTTTGTTGGAATGGGATCATCGAGGATGGGCTTTTGACTATAGTGAATGCTTCTAAGATGAAGAAGAAGGTTTAGAGGTTGGCATTATTTTATTTCTAAGCTGGCTAAAAAGGATTAAAAGGAGGGTTGGGAGAAGTTGAAGTAGGGAATTATGAATTTCAATGGGATCAGAAAGATGCTAGAAGTGCCTTCTACATTTCCTAGAAGGAGGAGGTCTACTCGTAACAGGAAAAGTATGGCGGAGGTAAAACCTAAGGCTTGATCTCTTGTAATGGTGGATGGTGATTTTTTGTTTCAGGGTGTTTTCAGATGAACAAAGTTTGACATAGGTCCTTTTTGGAAAACCATAACAAAGCATAATTAACGAAGCTATAAGGAAGTGGTTTTTTGGTTGTTTTGCTTACCATTTTGGAACAAGAGCGTGAAAGAAAACCCTTGCTTGTGAGGAGTGCTATCGGGATGGACCAGAAAGTGATGATAGGTTTTGATCGAGTTTAGACAAGATGCAAAACCAGAAAGATGGTGAGTTTTTCATATTTCTGTAGATTTGTCATATGTTTAATGTTTGTAATATTTTTTCTAGTTATGGGGTTTCGGGAACGTCATAAATCTAACATTTTATTTCTTTGTAAGGGGAAAGTTTAATGAAGTTGCTTAAGCTTGACCTATACTTGTAATCTCTTAAATATTAATAAAATATATCTTATTACCGAGCAAAAAAAAAGAAAAAAGAAAAAACATAATTTGTTTTTATCATTTTTGAAAAAAAACTTAATTTAAAACAATAAAGAAAAAATACATGCATTTTTTATTTTAAATGAAAAACTATAATAATAAATTATTAAAGAAAAATCTTATAAAGATTTTATTTAAAAACTTATATAAAAAACATATTTAAAACAAAGTTTTTATTAAAAAAAAAACTTAATGGTACCATTGTGCAATGTGTAGTGAGTACTGTGTGGTACCACAATACAGTCTGTAGTGAGTATCGTATGGTACCACTGCGCAGTGTGCAGGGTACCATATGGTACCAAACAAAATGTTTTAAAAAAACTTTTTCAATAAATGAAAAAAATCGTAACCCCAAAGAAATGCCCCCCTATAATTTATTTTTATTTTTTAAATTTTTTTATAAAAATGAAAAATAATAAAAAGTAAAAACAAAATTTAATTTAAAAAATACCACTCTGCATAGATGTCCGTACGGTGGGAGGGAGGAAGATTTTCTTCTTCGAGACCAACTGTGTCCGATCTGGGTGAATGAATAGGCGATCTTGGGGTTTTTGGCCGCTCTGATCACAATGGCAATGCCAGATTTGGCCCAAAGTGCTCCAATTTTGTAGATCGGCCTTAGGGGGTCCAATTTGCAACAAATTTTACCTCAAATTTAACTATTACCCAATATAGGCAAATTTATCAGCAAATTTATAGTCAACATTTATGGAAATGGCCACCTGAACACAATGGTGAGGTTAGATCTTTCTCTAAACGCTCCCACAAGTTGTTGCTCCTCTGGATCTGAATCGTGGCCCTCCAAAAGATGAAACAAAGAGATCTCCAATGGCTATGTAATGAAATCTTCTATGGCTTTGATACCATGTAAGAATTTTCTTAAGGCAAAGAATAAAATGCCAAGATCTAGAAGCTCAAGAGATAGCACAAGAGAGACAAGATGATCAAATGAATATATCAATAATAATCAAATGATAAATAATAATAGATCCAATAATCAATCTAAGTACAATGTAGGAGTGCCTGAATATATAGCCAATGCAATAAGACTACATGATAAGGAGATGATAAGCTATCAACCACACTAGGTGGAATCACATGTCCACAAAAAATGGATCATCCTCCACTATACATCAAAGTATGTGCAACATGTGCAACAATGAGAGGATGATAATGTGATAAGAGCACTAAAGGTGGATCTCACACATAAAGAGGTATGAGATGACAACTGTCACCATCTAAAGTGGAATTTTTCCTAACCATGTGCTAAAATGAAATGCAAACTCCTAGGTGTCTCAATGACAACTAATATACAAATGCACTATCCTAAGCAAACTTAAGTAAAGTGTAATTAGTAATATTTAATTACACCAACAAAATCCAAAACTAAGATAAAAGAGGCAACACTTAGAGAGAGAGAGAGATGACCAACTAGCCTAGTAAGGTTTGACTTACTATAGATCATGCAAAGAGAAAAGGAACTACTATAAAAGATGGAATTAATAGTCTAACAGGCTAAGAGATGCTAGTCAACCCATTGAAAAAATGATAACCAAGTGAAGTTGTAGTACCCCTCCTATAGTTTTCTTTTCACATTCTTATTTCCAAACTCTTTTAGGCCACTTGTATGTGTGCGTTGGTTATTTTAGTGATTTAAGTGTATTGATGTACAACTTTACTTTTGATTTGATATATATGAGTAATTGGATGGTGTGTGATATCATGTGTTTTACAATTACATTTATGGTTATTTTCATAATAGTTTTCTACACGTTATGATGTTATTTATATTTATGATTTTACTAACCTTGTACTTTCATGTGTATGGTTAGCGTGTATGTTTTATATTTATGTTTGATATGTCTGATGTGGTTAAGGGATGGAGTGGTAGTTACTTACTTGCAAGATCCACATGATCGGCCAATCCATGTCATTGTCTATTACATATTTATACATGTATGTACATGCTTGTCTTTTATGGCTCACATGTTGCCTTTGTTTCTAGGACACTTGGTCCTGGTGCAAAACTTGGTGGCTCATTCATTTGAGGAGGGCTATCCTACTCATAGGATCCCTCACTTCCCTTCTCATACTCATAGGATGAATACTCCCTCTGGACTTCTAATTTTTTATCCAATTGAGACTCAAGTTGGTTGTATAGGGTGTCATTCATGCTAATCATTTTTATTGATCCTAGCAATGTATGGGAGTTTAGGGAAGTAACCTCCAAAGGAAATCCCTACATTCTTTATTTGTGTTTCTAGGCACAACATGTCATAGAACTTGCCAAGTTTTTTTTAAATTTCTTCTTCTTCCAGTATGTTCCTGATGACATCTTCGTCATCCAACTCCTCATGCTCATGGACAATGCTGATACTAGGAGTCAACAAATTCTTAGCATTTTTTATGAAATCCTTAGGGTCAACTGACGTAAAGGATGGTGGATCCAATGAAGGATAATCTGACATAGACCAAGTTAGTTAGGATCTAATTAAGGACAATCCAACCTTGCAGCTTTAGAAAAACACATTGGATAACTCAAAACAAAAAATGTTTTCAACTCAAATTTTCATTAACATGCCCGACTGTAAGGCCTTTTGGGTTAGGGCCAATTACAATTAGAAGTAATTTTGCAAGATCAACAAGATCCAATACAATCCTAGCTAGTTCAATTCTGAAAACAATCAACAACTGATGAAAACCCTAAGGAAGATCTAAACTTGAGCTTGCAAGCCTCCAAGAAATCTCCTTGTTTCCAAGCCTCAACCACTAGCTCTGCTAAAACAAACTATCAGAAATCAATCTGATCTGCAAGATCTCACAGGATCTTTTCCACAACTTCACCACTCAAATCTACTATCAGAATCTCCTAATTGATCATCCAGATCTGCTTTCAGAACCTCCTATCTGACTACCTAAAACAACTACCCAAACACCCCTTAAATACTAATCATCAGTCACAAGTCGGCTAGATGAAACCATTAAATCCCCCCAAAAAATATTAAATGCAATACAAGTCAGCTCTCAAATAGCCTTACAAACATTAAATACATGTCAACCTGTAACAACATCTATGA
Source organism: Chamaecyparis obtusa (assembly GCA_027943335.1). Lineage (NCBI taxonomy): Eukaryota > Viridiplantae > Streptophyta > Pinopsida > Cupressales > Cupressaceae > Chamaecyparis > Chamaecyparis obtusa. The sequence continues at coordinate 292,597 of BSBK01007772.1, read as the reverse complement.
ACAATAAATGCACCAAGTCGGCCCAACAAATCACACAAAACTTCAGTTGGTAAACCAGAACTACTGAGCACCAATGAAATAACTGAGCATGCCAGTGTCAACCGAGCACTACAGGCATCATCGTGTAACACTTTCACCAAGCACCAGAGATTACCAAGTTCTCTTCAGTGACCGAGCTTCCTTCAATGACCAAAAACATCGGTCAAGGCTGCAACCAAGTAACACCGGCCAAACACACACCTCCCATGCAGATTCATCAAGTACCCTAGAATTCCCCTGCATCATAGTCCAACTTTGCAACCAATCAACAACACAATAGAAATACACAACAAGATATGCTCAAAATTAGATTTTCATTAACATGCTCGGCTATAAGGCCTTCCAGGTTAGGGCCAATTACAAACAATAGTAATTCTGCAAGATCAACAAGATCCAATCCAACTCCAGCTAGTCCAGTTCTGAGACAAATCAATAATTGATGGAAACCCTAAGGTAGATCTGAACTTGAGCTCACAAGCCACCAAGCAATCTCCTTGTCTCCAAGCATGAAAACCACTAGCTTTGCTACTACAAACTATCAGAAGTCAATCTGATCTACTAGATCTCGTAAGATCCAAGATCTTTTCCATAACTTCACTAATTTGGTTCTCTCCAGAATTATCTGCCTCCGATCTTCTAATCTACTTCGAAATAACTACCTAAACACTCCTTAAATACTAATCTTTAGCCACAAGTCAACTGGAAGAAACAATTAACTCCTAAGCCAAGTCAGCTTTTACTACAAACAAATATTAAATGCAATACAAGTCAACTCTCAAATAGCCTTACAATTATTTAATTCTCCATGTCGTCCTCAGATCTACATAGGAGAATACAACAAAAGATACTAGCAATAAATGCACCAAGTCAGCCAACCAAATCACCAAGAACTCCAGCCAGTAAACCAAAACTACCAAGCGCCAGAGAACAACCAAGTGCTAGTGAAACAACTGACCAATCCAAGCAACACTAAGAAACACAAGCATTACCAAGCACCAGTTCCACTAAGTACAAGAAGTCTCACCGAGTTCCTTCAGCGACTGAGATTCCCTCAATAATCGAGACCATCAGTTAAAGCTGAAACCAAGTACCACATAACCAAAATAGTACACCACCATGTAGATTCACTGAGTACCCTAGAATTCTCCTGCATCGGACACCCCAGGTTCAAAAAGATGTTCATATGTGAGAAGAACATCTTCCGGGATTCAACACATAAACTTCGAACTGGTTCTTCACATACAAGTCCTCCAACTTTCCAGCTTGCATACTCTTCCACTTCAGTTTCCTCTATCTCTTCAAGTCTTTCCTTGATAATACACAGGTTTGTTCTCCATACAGATCATCCATACCTTCAGGATCCACCAACTCAACTCGGCTACCAATACTCAAACTTCTCCTACCGAGTGTTGTATCTAGCAAAGGCATCAAGGAAAACTTCCTGTCATCCTTCTCAACAGTAAAAACATTTTTCACACAATCATACATAGCTCTGCAATCATATTGCCAAGGTCTACCGTGAAATATATGACAACTATTCATCTCCACAATATCACGTAACAAAAGATCCTTATACTGGCCAATCTGAATATCAACAAAGCACTGTTCTCTTACTTCTAGAGCATGAAAATTTTGTAACCAGCCAATCCTATAAGGACAAGGATGTTTCATTCTGCTTAAACCAAGTTTCTAAACCATGTCCTCAGCAACAAGGTTATCAGTACTACCACTATCAACAATCACATCACAAAGTTTACCTCCAGACTTGCACTGAGTCCTAAACAAGTTACTCCTCTGACAAGGTTCCTCCTTTGTACTGAGCAATGTTTGCCAAACCAACAAGTTCTTAGATTTAGGTTCATTCTCAACATTTTCATTCACCACAATAGTTCATTGGTCACTAAGCTTCTTCTGTGTACACTCAAAAGAATAGTGTCCTTCTTCACCACAGTTATAACAAGTACCCTTAAAGATAAATCTACCTGTCTTCTTCTTCAATTCTATAGGTTTCTCTTCATCTTCTGCAGTCGATTTATCCTTCACCCAGTGATCAATATTTTCCTTCCCTTGGGGATTACCACATTGTCTCCTTTTCAACTTATCTTATGCCTTCAGAGCATACTGATAAGCATCTTCAACAAAATCAATCTTCAGCATACCAAGCTCATCCTAAATATTGAATCTCAAACCATTCACATACCAAGCTATCTTTTCCTTACCAAGTTCTCTATGTCTAGATTAAATAGTAAGTTTGTAGAACTCCTCGGTATAATCTTCAACAGTCAAATCTTTTTGTTTCAGATTCTACAATTTCTTAAACAAGTCAAGCTCATAGTGGGTAGGTATGAACTTAGCTTTCAATTTAGTCACCATCAACCTCCACTGATTGATCTTCATTTCACCTTCATCTTCTCTATCTCTTTGTAATTATTTCCACCAAAGAGCAGCATGTCCTTTCAATTTTGTCTATGCCAATCTCACTCGAAGAGGATCTTCAATTTCTTCAAGCTCAAAGAAATCTTCTAATTCACCAATCTAGTCAATCAAGTTCTCAGGCTTCAAAGTACCAAAGAAAGTAGAAACTTCCATTCGGTAACTATTAATTAATCGAGCTCCAGGTCTATGTAACCAACTAGTTCCGTCTTCACTGGATCTATCTCTCCGGTCATCACCACTAGATCCAGCAGCTTCAAAGTCTTCAACAACTTCCTCATAACCACCCTCAGTACCAACATTTTGAGGTACACCAGTCATAGCTCTCATGATCTCAGTGACCATATCATTCTTCATCAACTCCATCTTAGATCTGAAATCAGATTTCACCTTCTCTGTAATCCTAGATTCCACAGTATCACAGAGATCCACAATCACTCTAGGGTCCAATATTCTTGGAGGCATCCTTAAAGATAAGAAAACCCTCTGTAACAAAACCCTACACTGACCACCTTGTGACAACCTCCAAGTTGTAATCAAGTCAGATCAACCTTCCACCTTGCATGAACAACTAGGCCAGGATTCCACAAGTTCAGTACCACAGATCTGCAACTCAAATCATACGATCTCTTTGCCAATCAGATCAACTTCACAAGATCAGCCTTACTAGGTGAACCTTCACTCAACAATATCAACTCATCTCTGATACCACTTGACACAGTCAAGGATGGTGGATCCAATGAAGGACAATCCACCCTTGTAGCCAATCAACAACACAACGGAAATACACAACAAGATATGCTCAAAATTAGATTTTCATTAACATGCCCAACTGTAAGGCCTTCTGGGTTAGGGCCAATTACAAACAATAGTAATTCTGCAAGATCAAAAAGATCTAATCCAACTCTAGCTAGTCTAGTTCTGAGACAAATCAACAACTAATGGAAACCCTAAGGCAGATCTAAACTTGTGCTCGCAAGCCACCAAGCAATCTCCTTGTCTCCAAGCATGCAAACCACTAGCTCTACTATTACAAACTATCAGAAATCAATCTAATCTGCTAGATCTCGCAAGGTCCAAGATCTTTTCCACAACTTCACTAATCTGGTTCTCTCCAGAATTCTCTACCTCTGATCTTCTACTCTACCTCTACACAACTACCTAAACACTCCTTAAATACTAATCTTCAACCATAAGTTGGCTGGAAGAAATAATTAACTCCTAAGCCAAGTCAACTTCTACTACAAATAAATATTAAATGAAATACAAGTCGGCTCTCAAATAGCCTTACAATTATTTAATTCTCCATGTCAGCCTCATATCTACATAGGAGAATACAATAAAATATACCAGCAATAAATGCACCAAGTCGGCCAACCAAATCACCAAGAACTCTGGTCGATAAACCAGAACTACCAAGCGCCAGAGAGTAATTGAGCCCCAGTGAAACAAATGACCAATCCAAGAAACACTGAGAACAAGAAGTCTCATCGAGTTCCTTCAATGACCAAGCTTCCCTCAATAACTGAGACCATCAGTTAAAGCTACAACTGAGTACCACATAACCAAAATAGTACACCACCATGCAGATTCACCGAGTACCCTAGAAAACCCCTGCAACATCAACATACCTTTATTCTACTATGCTCATTTTGAACTGACCTAACCATTTACTAAGTTCAGGCAAAGCCCTCTTTCCAAATATGAAGTTGGTCACTCTAAATTGTCTAGGGGTGAAGGTCCTCTTTCTATGTGGAGCCAGATGCTCCTTATCTATCCATATTAGTTTCCATATAAATTTCATGAGGGCCACCCTTGGGGATACAAATTTGGGGAGTATATGTGGGGGTTGAGGGCATCCATATACCCTAATCATAGTAAAATTATTTCCTAGGTAGAAATCACCCCAATTATGGTCTAGGGGCCACTTGTCCTCATACTCACATGGCCTCAAAAGCCTCAACACCTTGGTAGACAATCTAACAATATTGACCCAAAGCAGATTAAGGATTGGGTGGAAAATCCAGTTTTGAAACCCATAAAAATCATGCTCATTAGATGTGTAATTCCAAACCCTAAACCAAAACTAAACAGGGTTTGGTTGGCCATTTGTCATCATTCTCTGCCTCAACATTTTCACATCAAAACTATGCACATTGTAAAACAATATCATATGCATTAACATAGAGTAATGCATGAAGTGGGCCTGCAAGTTCTCCTTAATGCTCATAAGACCATCATGCATCTGATCTATTACATATTGAATGTAATCATAGTCAGTGTTAACATGGGAGTTCTAGATGTCAAGAATGATCATCAATAACACTGCAGGCATCCTCTCTGCATCTCCATCTATCCTCAACACTCTACATAACCCATATGCTAAATAATTCATATAAAAATGAAGGTCCTTGAAATCATATGGTGCATTCATATGGCTTGGAAGAGGAGCCACATAATTTCTTGTTTTTTGCATAAAATTGGTGACCTGGGACTTCACCAAGTTTATTTGCTTCCTATACTTCTCCTTTTCTTTGCTTAAATCAATCTCTGTGGAGGAAGAGACATAGGCACCAAATGATTTCATGAATGAACCTTGATCAAGAGTAACCAAGGTAGACTGATCACTCTTTCTTATTATTTTGGACATATGGTCATATTGCTTGGCTAATTCAGCTAGTAAGTCTACATCTAGGAACACATCTGGGACAATCAACTTACCCATGCCTAACTTCTAGGCATTACAGACTGGGATCTACTTGACTTAGTTACTATAGAAGTAATTGAAAAGGTGGTAGCTAGAACATGAAAGAGTAATTGGGTCTCTACATGTAGACATGTAATTAGAAAAGGTTTCATCATTTACATTTTTATTCTATGTAGACCCTGGGAGAAAAGTGATGAACTCCTCTAAAAAGTTTTAGTTTCCCTTCTATTCTTCTCATGAATCCTTAGCCCCTTCACTTGATGAAACTTTGCTGGACTTTGGCTGACCCATCCTGAAAATATTGAAAATCTTTTTCTCTGAAAATGCTCTGAAAAATCACTTCTCACTACAAAATGCTCTATATCTTAACAAAACTCTTGTTAAAAAATTTGAAAATCTGTTAAGTGTATAAGAGAAGGAGATGTCATATCTTTATATAATTTTGTAATGAATGCAAAGAACTTGTTGAGATCACATAAAATCCTTCCTTAATCACTTCAGCATTCACTTTGCATGTAACCAATTTCAAATTCTAGTTAGTTGTGGCATGTGAGGTTAATATATACATTAAATTCTTAAAAAAACTAGCAAAAAGGCCATCATTGTATCTTTGTCTTTAAACCCTTGAGAACTGCTAAAAACCCTAGTTGTACAGTGATTGGCTGTTACTTTTTACTTTTTCCAACTCAGCCATGTACTTTAACATGTCAGGATTTTTCTAATTCTTTATCACCATGAAAACTAACCACACTTCCTTTTGGAGATTCAACGACCAAAAATTTCTCATGATCTCCAGATATTTGTCTTGACTAGAGTTCCATCATGAGATTAAGCGACCAGAGGATTCTCAGAGTCTCTAAGCATTTAACTTAACTCATATTTGATCACGAGACTCAGCGAATAAAGCAATCTCGTAGTCTCAAGGCATTAACTCTAACCCTAGTTTTGTTATGAGACTTGGAGATAACTGATATCTCTCAATCGTTGAATACTTTACTTAACTCAAGCTTTGTCTCATGATTCAACGATAGCCATTGATCTTTATCTTCATCTACGATCATCTCTTAATCTCAGAACATTTCATGACTTGACCATGGCATTGCTAGACCTAGAGATAACCTTTATTTTATTTACCCTTTAACCTTGTCGCTGAATCTTCAAATGTTAAGCAACTAACCACTAATATCACAAGATTTAGAGATAACCACCTTCACCAAGTCACTGAACACTTTGACTTAATCTCCAACCATTTGGAGATATGGAGATAACCTTCACCGTCAATTCTTTTAAAACTTTTCACCAAGTCACCAAATGTTAATAGACTTAACCATCAGATCCTGAGACTTGAAGAAAACCCTTTTTGCCAGGTCACCAAATGTTAAATAACTAATCATTAACATTGCAAGATCAAGAGATAACCTCTTACTGTTAAGTCTTTAAAAACTTATCACTTGATCTCCATATCTATTAAGCCTTAACCACCACCTTATGAGACTTAGAGATAACTATCATTGTCAAGTCTCTTACATTTTTTTTTCCAGATCTTAGAATGGTTTATGAATTAATTGTTTCCTTATGAGATCTAGAGATAATCATTGTGCCAGATAGCGAGACCAAAGGAAATAACTACCAGATATTTGGAGACTTGGAGAAAGTCATGTCACTGGATTTTTGAATGTTAAGACATCACCACCAGATATTTGAGACTTGGAGAAAGAACTTTCACCAAGTCGACAGATGAAAATAACTAATTGCTAGCCATTGAGAGATTAAGGGATAATCTAATAGCCGTTAAGACATTACCTAGTCACCGAATCTCTGGATTTTTAATACTTAACTTTAGACTTTATGAGAATTGGAGAAAAAAGGGAACAATAACCATGTGCCGAATAAAAGACTTAAGTGACATGGAAAAGTAACGCACAATTAGATCTAGGGTAGGGTTTTCATACTTAGACAAGGCAAATTTTACAAACCCTTTGAAAATTAAAAGATCTGATTAATAAGTTAGGGGAATTTTTTAGGAAATCTCAATGACATGAAAATATGACTAATAGTGGCTCTGTCAGGGGATGATGGGTAACTTGTGCCCACGCAAGAATTTAGAATTACTAGAAGAGCATACCACAAACTCGACAACCATGACAACTGCAGAGAGCACTGGGAAAAACCTATTTACAGAGGCAAGACCAGACATAAACAAACACACCACACCTATACAAAATTTACAACATGTACATAACCTAACTGTTGCTCATGGAAAGAAAATACCTTCAACATAAGTATTTTATCAAGAACTGTCCATGAATGGGCAAATCTTGAATGTCACTAGTGAGTTCTTTGATTTTGTATGAATCTGGACCCCATTTCTCATGAATTAAATATGGCCCTAACCAGATTGGATCAAATTTTCCATGTTTTCCTTTGTCTTCCAATGTAGCATTCCAGAGTAGCACCAAAGCATTTGACTTAAACTTTCTTTCTAAAAATTTCTTGTCATACAAGTTTTTGACTTGCAACTACATCTTAGCATTTTTTGAAGCTGATTCTCTCTTGGTTTCATCTAATTTAATCAGATCTTCAATCCTCAACTGCATTTCATCCTCTAAGTCTTCATCATATAGTTGAACAAACTTGTACATTTCTAACAAGTTGTTTTGAGGCATCCTTGCATGTATCCCATATACCAAACCAAATGGTGCACATCCAATTGCCTTCTTAATAGACACTCTATTAGCCCATACAACCAATGGCAATTTTGAGTTCCATGCTTTCTTATTCTTTTCAAGGATACTTTCGAGAATCTTTATCAGGATTTTATTAGTTGATTATGCTTGACCATTGCCTTGTGGATAATATGGGGATGAGTATGACATTTTAATTCCTAAACTTTCACATAATTCCTTGTATTCATTTGATCTGAATTACATCACATTGTTACACACAATCCTTTCAGGACAACCAAACCTAGTAACAATATAATTCAACAAGAAATCAGTCACCACCTTGCTAGTTTCATTCCTCGTGGGAATAGCCTCTACCTATTTTTTAAAGTAATCAGTGGAAACTAAGATCCAAGAATGTTCTCCACTTGACTTGTTGGAAACTGCAATTGAAACAATTTTTGTGTTGTCATTGATGTCAAATCTTAATTGATAAGACTGTTGCTACTTAGGAAAGTACTATATCTATTTGAGTGTTGCTAAGGGGATATGCAAGGTTGGTAACAATAGCACCTAAGGAAAGGTTGCATTATCTTGATACTACAAAGTGTACTTGACTATGTTGTACAATGATGAGACAATGTATTGTTTATCTTAGTAAGATTGAAGACTAAACTGGTAGGCTTGACCGAGCAAAAATAGAGAAATCATGTTCAAGCCGAGTGATGTTAGTGTCGACTGAGTCAGTATATGCCAAGAAAAATTCTAGTGTCGACTGAACATCAGTTAATTGCTGAGGAAGACAATTTAAGCGGAGGAAACATTTTTAGTAATGACCGAGCTTTCTACATGAAGACTGAGTAGTTGATCACAGTACTAACCAAGCATTAGTATTTTTATATTTGAAGAGAATTCAGATTTGAAGTTGACATTGTTGAATTCTTGGATTATGTAAAGCGTGTTGACTTTATTTATTGATTGTTTGAAAGCATTTAATGCACTGAAAAATGTTTTATTGTAGATCTTTAAGAGATTTGAGATGTTTCTAGAAAAGGAGTCGAAGAACATAAAGCGGGTATATTCAATGAATCTGACCTAACCCTAAGATCTATGAAGGAGATTGAGCAACAAAAGATGAGTTAACCTAATTGAGGAAGTATTAAGGGAACCTGATCATTATGTATGTGTGTGCATGGGTGAACAAAGGATGCTGGAAGATTAGTAGATGTTATTGACTATATAAGCAGAAAAGGCTAAAGGAGAAGTGTGGTGATTGCTTGAAGAAAAGTTTTGAGTAGATCACAGATGGAGATGGAAAAGTTTCAAAGTCAGTAAACCAACATTTGTGTATGGAATTGGATATGATATTTGCAAAGTGAGTTGTATATTTTTCAGATCAATACTACTGCTACTTTCTAACCATTGTAACAGTCAAAATCCTTTTAACAAAGGTTGACCTAACAGTCATATGTTTAAATCCTTTGAACAAGGTTGCATTCTTATGGAATGTATGTAAGTCCTATAACAAGGCTCACTTTTAATAGGGTGATTGAAATCCTTTAATCGGGTCACACCTAATAGTGTGTATTGTAACCTTTGATAGGGTTGGCTTTTAACCGAGCTCACTTCAGAAGAGTGAAAATAATAGTAGCATGCTACAAAGTGGTTTTTCCCAGATTGGGTTTCCACTATAAATCCTAGTGTCAATGCTTGTGTGAATGTTTTGGTTTAGACATTTCAATGTTTTACAAGTTAGATACAACTGAGTAGTGGACTGCAATGTTATATGTTTCTATTATTGAATCAGTGATGACCGAGTTGGTTTTGGTTATTAGATATGATTTAAGGAAAAGTTTTTGAAGTTTGTTTTATACATATGGACCTAAGAACAACTAATTTACCCCCCCTCTCTGTTGTTCTAAATCATATTAACAATTGGTATCAGACCTATGTTGCTTATTATTGGTGTTTATAGAAATCAATTTTAAAGGGGCTTGAAGCAAATGATCAGGATGTATAAGAAGGAGGTACCGAAGCTGAATAAGGAAAACTTCCCTGCATGGCAAAGCTTGATGAAGCTGCATTTGGCTGGTATTGGTGATTTTGCAAAGTACTACATTGAGAATGACTATGTCTCACCTATCGCACCTTTGACTACCAAAGATGAGAGCTAAGCAAGAACATAATCAGGCAATGTTAGAAATTGCATCTGCCCTAAGCTATCCAGAATTTGAGGACATTAAGGATTGCACAAGTGCTAAAGAGATGTGGGACACTTTTGCAAAGATCTATGGTGGTGACATAAATGTACTAAAAGCTAAGGCTGAGAGTCTTAGAGGTAAGTTTGATGAAATGAGAATGCAAGAAGGTGAGAACATTGCACAATATTGTGGTAGAATAAAAGAAGTTGTGAATGCTATTAGAGGAGCAAGTGGGACTATTGAGGATGAAACTATAATTGGTAAAGTACTAAGAACTCTGCATCCTATATATGCTATTAAGATCTTAGCTATTCAAGAATATAGATGTAATTCTACAAATGTGCTTACTTTGGAAAATTTGGTTGGCAAGCTGACTGCTTTTGAACTGTCTAACTATGATAACTTCACTGTTGGTAGTATTGGTAATGTTGAATCTGCTTTTAAGTCACAATTAGTTCTGAACAAGCCAAAGAAAGAAAAGGAAAGATGCATTAGTGAAAGTGAAAGTGAAAGTGACAGTGACACTTCTGATGAAGAACTTGAAGATCTAGAAGCTCTTATGGCTAGAAGACTGAGAAGGGGAAAAGGAAAATATAAAGGTAAACTCCCTATTATATGTTTTGCATGTAACAAAGTTGGTCATATAGTTGCTAGATGTCCTGATAGGAATGATAAAGATGAAGAAAGAAAAGGAAAACACAAATATAAAAGAGATGATAGAAGCTATCGAAGGTACAAAGACTACAAAGGAAAAGGTAAGAAATCTTGTTACATTGTTGAAGAAGAAACTGACACTGATAGTGATGATTTTGAAATTGAGGTAGTCTATGTTGCAATGAAAGATGAATCTGATGAGGATGAGAAAACTATATTAATCTCCTATGTGAACAAGAATGGAAAATGGATTATTGACAGTGGTTGTTCACATCACATGACTAGTGACAAGAGTAAGTTTGAGACCTTACATCATTATAGAGGTAAAAGTGTAAAATTTGGTAATGATGCACCATGTCCTATTAGAGGAAAAGGTTTGATTAAACTGACTGATGAGATCTCTTGTGAAAATGCATATTGGGTTGAAGGTCTAAATTATAATCTGCTAAGTGTTGCATAGCTCAACATCACTGGTTATCGAATGGAATTTCATCACAAGAAAGCTAAAATATTTGATGCTACTGGTGAACTAATTAGAAGTGGAGAACAAACTAGAGGTAATTTGTTCTATCTTGACCTATTTGAAGAAGCATGTATGGTTGCACAACTTGATGACATTTGGTTATGGCATAAGAGGCTATGTCATGTTAACTTTGATAATTTGGTAGAAATAAGTAAGAAGAAGAAAGTAAGAGGTCTACCTAGATTGAAGAAACCTGAGAATGTGATGTGCAAGGAATGCCAGTTAGGAAAAATGATAAAGTCAAGTTTTAAGAGAAAATCCTTTACTTCTGATAACATTTTAGATTTGGTTCATACTGACCTTTGTGGACTTGTGGGTGTACAAAGTTACTGTGGTGCTAGATATTTTATCTTGTTTGTTGATGATCATACTAGGACGATGCATGCAATATTTCTAAAAGAAAAATTTGACGCTTTTCAATTCTTTAAGTGGTATTTGGCTAAGGTTGAGAAGGAGACAGGTAGGAACCTGAAATGTCTTAGACTTGACCGAGGTGGAGAATTTACATCAAATGAATTCAATCTATTTTGCAATGAAAGAGGAATCAAAAGACAGATGTCTGCACCTAGAACACCTCCACAGAATGGTATAGCAGAGAGAAGAAACAGATCTATCTTGGATTGTGCAAGGACATTGTTGATTGAAAAGAATGTGGCATAGAAATACTTGAAAGAAGCTATAAGTATAGTTGTCTACACTCTTAACCAGGTACAAATCAAGAAAAGTACAAATTTGACACCCTATGAATTATGGTATGGGCATGCACCAAGTGTTAAATACTTTAGAATCTTTGGAAGCTAGTGCTACATATTGAAAGACAATAGGAATGGAAAGTTTGAAGCTAAAATTGATGAAGGCATATTTCTAGGGTATTCCACAAAAAGTAAAGCTTATGAGTGTTTGAACTCTAACACTAACAAAATTGTGGAAAGTGTGAATGTCAAAGTTGATGAGTATGCAGAAAGAAATGAAGTTGAGAACAAAAGAGAACCAGAAGATTATAGATCTTTTGTGTATATTGAATAAGAAGAGGCAAGTAACAGACTTGCACTTGATGCCGAGTCTCAGGTAAGCAATGCCGAGCGACGGGAAGAGGTTGCCGAGCATCAAGAAAATAGTGCCAAAAGAGAACAAGAACATGCCGAGCGACAAGATAATGCTGCCGAGTATCAGGAAGAGGTTGCCAACCATTCATAAGCTGGATATGAAAATCTTGTTGAGGAACTTGATGAAATAGAGAGAAGAGTTGAACCTATTTTGGCAAAATATGTAAGAAGACATCACAAGCCTGAACAAATAATTGGAGACAAACATACTGGAATTCTGACCAGAAGTAATACAATGGATCCAACATGTTTACTGTGTGAATTTGAACCTAAGTCAACTAGAGAGGTATTAGAAAATGAAGACTGGATACAAGCAATGAATGAAGAAATAGACCAGATAGGGAAGAATGATACTTGGACTCTGGTGCTGAGACCTAAAAACAAAAATGTTATAGGAACAAAGTGGGTGTTCCAGAATAAGTTGAATGAAAAAGGTGAAATAACTAGGAACAAAGCTAGGCTGGTATGCAAAGGCTACGCACAAGAAGAAGGAATATATTATGGGGAGACATTTTCCCCTGTAGCTAGATTGGAAGGAGTAAGAACTCTTATTGCATATGCTTCTTATAAATATTTCAAGGTTTATCAAATGGATGTCAAGTCTGCATTCTTAAATGGTATACTAGAAGAAGAAGTTTACATAGAACAACCAAAAGGTTTTATTGATCCAAATAGAAGACACATGGTATGCAAACTGAACAAAGCACTATGTGGATTAAAACAAGCTCCCAGAGCATGGTATGAGAGATTGCATAACTGCTTGATACAGATTGGATTTTCAAGAACAAATGACACAAGTAATCTGTACATGAAAGATGAAGAAGGTAAAGGTATCCTGTTGGCAAATTTTTTTGTGGATGATATTATTTTTGGTGGACAAGATGCTTTGTGTAAAAGATTTTCAAATGAAATGAAAAATGAATTTGAAATGAGCATGTTTGGTGAGATCAAATTCTTTGTTGGTTTACAAGTATATCAGATGAAGAAAGGAATTTTCATTACATAGTCTAAGTATGTTAATGAAATACTGAAAACTTTTGGGATGGAAGATTCTAGACCAGTGAGTACTCCTATGGCTACTGGACAAAAGTTATCTAAGAATGATGATGTTGTAGAAGTGAACTAGACTTTGTACAGATCCATGATTGGAAAATTGCAGTATGTTGTACATAGTAGACCAGATATTGCACTAGCTGTTGGGATTGTGGCAAGATTCTCTGCCAATCCTAAGGAAACACACATGATGGCTGTAAAAAGAATTATGAGATACTTGAAAGGGACTGCTGACTATGGGCTATATTACAAGAAGGATGAAAGATTTGAACTAAGAGTATATACAGATACTGATTGGGAAGGAAATGTAGATGACATAAAGAGTACTAGTGGTGGAGCTTTCTTTCTTGGATAGAGATTAGTCTCCTGGATGAGCAAGAAACAAAATTGCATTTCCCAATCTACTGCTGAAGCCGAGTATGTTGTTGCTACAATAAACTATTCAAATTTGGTATGGATAAAACAATTGTTGGTAGGCATGAAAGAAGAAATCACTGAACCTGTTGTTATTTTCTGTGACAACATAAGTGCTATCAACATTTCTAAGAATCCAGTGATGCATACTAAGACCAAGCACATAGCAATCAAGTATCACTACTTGAGAGAATTGGTACAAGACAAAGAAGTCCGAATGGAATATGTGAATACAAAGGAACAATTAGCAGACATATTCACTAAAGCTTTAACTAAAGAAGTACATGAGTATTTGAGAAGTCAATTAGGGGTCCTTCCCCTAACTGAGGCTGCCTAGTTAAGCTAGGAGCACTGCATCAAATATGCTACAGTAGAATATCTGACAGATTGATGCAAAAGATTGTCACACTTTAGGACTGGCCTAGAGTTGTGAAGAAGAGCAAAGACAAGGAGTCAGTCATAAGTAAGATGACAGAGGGAGAAACACTGAGCTGCACAGATAATATCTACATCTGATGGATGTATGTTTTAGTTGCTGCTTTGGCATTTTTGTCAAAGAGGGAGATGAATTGAGATGATATAATAACACATGACATTGAAAGGAAAAATAAGGAGATGATGAGCTGAAATGAAGGATCAGTATAGAGGGAGATATGGATATTTCTTACGGTCACAAAAGTGAGGCTTATAGATTCTAAATCAAAATGAAGCTAAGGATATTAATTTTTTTTCTTCTGATGGATAGATAAGTTTTTTTTTGGATTGGTTGGTAATCCATGTGTTATTCAGGTGATATCATATGGTGTTTCCATCAATGCCAAGGAGGGAGATTGTTGGAAACTACAATTGAAGCAATTGTTGTGTTGTCATTGATGTCAAATCTTAATTGATAAGACTGTTGCTACTTAGGAAAGTACTATATCTATTTGAGTGTTGCTAAGGGGATAGGCAAGGTTGGTAACAATAGCACCTAAGGAAAGGTTGAGTTATCTTGATACTACAAATTGTACTTGACTATGTTGTACAATGATGAGATAATGTATTGTTTATCTTAGTAAGATTGAAGAGTAAACTGGTAGGCTTGACCGAGCAAAAATAGAGAAATCATGTTCAAGCCAAGTGATGTTAGTGTCGACTGAGTTAGTATATGCCGAGGAAAATTCTAGTGTCGACCGAACATTAATTAATTGTCGAGGAAGATAGTTTAAGCCGAGGAAACATTTTTAGTAATGATCGAGCTTTCTACCTGAAGACCGAGTAGTTGATCACAGTATTGACCGAGCATTAATATTTTTATATTTGAAGAGAATTCAAATTTGAAGCCGACATTGTTGAATTCTTAGATTATGTAAAACATGTTGACTTTATTTATTGATTGTTTGAAAGCATTTAATGCACTGAAAAACATTTTATTGTAAATCTTTAAGAGATTTGAGACGTTTCTAGAAAAGGAGCCGAAGAACATAAAGCGGGTAGATTCAATGACTCTGACCTAACTCTAAGATCTACGAAGGAGATTGAGCAACAAAAGATGAGTTAACCTGATTGAGGAAGTATTAAGGGAACTTGAGCATTAGGTATGTGTGTGCATGGGTGAACAGAGGATGTTGAAAGATCAGTAGATGTTATTGACTGCATAAGCAGAAAAGGTTGAATGAGAAGTGTGGTGATTGCTTGAAGAAAAGTTTCGAGCAGATCACAGATGGAGATGGAAAAGTTTCAAAGTTAGTAAACCAACATTTGTGTATGGAATTGGATTTGATATTTGCAAAGTGAGTTGTATGTTTTTCAGATCAATACTGCTGCTACTTTCTAACCATTGTAATAGTCAAAATCCTTTTAACAGAGGTTGACCTAACAGTCATATGTTTAAATCCTTTGAACAAGGTTGCATTCTAATGGAATGTATGTAAGTCCTATAACAAGGCTCACTTTTAACAGGGTGATTGAAATCCTTTAACCGGGTCACACCTAACGGTGTGTATTGTAACCTTTGATAGGGTTGACTTTTAACCGAGCTCACTTCAGAAGAGTGAAAATAATAGTAGCATGTTACAAAGTGGTTTTTCCCAGATTGGGTTTCCACTATAAATCCTAGGGTCAATGCTTGTGTGAATGTTTTGGTTTAGACATTGTTGTGTTTTACAAGTTAGATACAGCTGGGTAGTGGACTGTAATTTTATATGTTTTTATTATTGAATCAGTGATGACCAAGTTGGTTTTGGTTATTAGATATGATTTAAGGAAAAGTTTTTGAAGTTTGTTTTATACATCTGGACCTGAGAACAACTAATTCACCCCCCCTCTCTGTTGTTATAAATCATATTAACATGACTTGTTTGGTATTTCTCCTATAAAATCCATTCCCCACTATTGGAAAGGAGCTTGCACTTCCACTAGTCTCAATGGTACATTCCTTGAAAATTTCAACTTTCCAGAAAATCTTGGACAAGCATCATAATTTCTTACGAGCCTTTCTACATCCTTTAAATATTGTGGGCCACCAAAACCCTTCTCTCAAAACCTTTTGAGTAGTAGTTTTACCCATGTAGTGTCCACCACAAATCCCATCATGCATTTCTCTCAGCAAGTTATCGGCCTGATCTTCATTTACACACTTCAACAAAATGCAATCAAGATTTCTTCTCCATAATTTGGATATGATGATAACATATTTAATTTCTTGTAACATCGGGGCTCTTTTCTTGCTATCATTTAGTCCTAATGAACACTTCATGTTTCTTAAGTAATAAATAATATCTTGATACCAGACACAATCATCCAAATCACAAGTGTAATCAATTTCCATATGATTAATATGATTTGCATCAAGATTAGACTAAGCCATTAATTTTGCCAATCCTTGACCTCTAACCAATTTGGTGATCTGAATATCAATGTTAAACTCTTGGATCCTATTTATCCATCTACATCTCCTCCCAGATACCTCTTGTTGTGAAAAGATGTCCTTAACTGCAACACTTGGTACAAAAGAAATCATTGTTTCTCCCATGAGGTAGCATCTGAAAGCCTTCACAACCGTTACAAGCACATAAACTTTCTTTTCATTAATTTCATACTTTAATTCAACATTCTGTAAGGATTTACTAAAGAATGCAATAGGTTGTTCAAAACCCTCAGTATTTTTCTGAAGCAGGACTACATCAACAATATGAAAAGAAGCAAAAGAGAAAATATGCATTGGAATGTTATAGTTTGGTGCCTTAAGCATAGGTGCATCTTTGATTGCCTATTTGATATTCTTGAAAGCTTCATCAGGCTCACCATCCCACTTGATCTTAGACCCCTTCTTTAACATTTTTGATATAGGTCTACTAATCTCAGCAAAATTTGTAACAAATCTTCTTAAGAAATTTACCTGGCCAAAGAAGGATTGGATTCCTTTCACATTTTTTGGTTTTTGAATCTTATCAATAGCAACTACCCTTTCCAGATCAATTCTTAGTCCTTGTTTTCTGACTAGATGGCCCAGTAGCTTTCCCTCACTTACACCAAATGCATATTTCCTAGGGTTCAGAGAAATACCATACTCCAGGGCTCTTACAAATATCTTCTCTAAGTGTAAGCAATGATTTTCTTCCCTTTTGGAATATGCAGTCAATTCATCTTGATATACCACAAGAAAATTATTTATAAACTCAACAAATGCAACATCCATTGCTCTTTGAAAAGTAGCACCATCATTTGTTAAGCCAAATGGCATTCTCACATACACATATGTTCCCCAAGGTGTTGTAAAGGTAGTTTTGAATTGTTCGGATTCCTTTACAATCACTTGATTATAACTAGAGAAACTATCCATCATGGATATAAAATCAGAACTAGTTACTCTTTGTAGCATTGCCTCCATGTTAGGTAAGTAGTCGTTATCTTATAAAGAAGATATGTTCAAATTTTTGAAGTCTACACATAATCTAATGTCTCCATTTTGCTTCCTAACATGAACTAAATTTGATACCCAAGAAGAATGTATGATAGGCTCTAGGATTCCATAATCTCTTAGCTTTATTAATTCTTCTTGCATTTTAGGTGCTAGGGTAGGATTTATTGGTCTCTGTTTTTGCCTAAAAGGTTTAGCATCTTTTTTCAAAGGAATGATATGCTAAAATAAATCCTCTCTATAAACATTTAAATCATCATAGGACCATGCAAAAACATGCCTAAATCTTCTTAATAATTCAATCATAGCCTTTCTCACCTTTGGAGACATTTCTTTTCCAATGTATACCCTATTAGGTGTCTCTTTTGTACCAAGGTTGAATTCTTCTAAGTCCATCTGATCTCTCTTTTTAGTATCCATATGGACTCTATCTTGGCTATCAAAAAAACTTCCAAAACAAAAAGTCCCTTGGGAACCTTATTAGTCTTGAGCTATAAAATTTCATTCCCAAGGACAATTTATTTTCCTTCAACAGTTTCTACTAAGGCCGAACAATCCAATTCTTGACCGTAGTACTTATCCTCATAGTTCATAAACCTTAAGACATCTTGGTCATCCTCAAAGACCTGCCAGTTCTCAACATTGTATGGTATGCTTGGTCTGATCTGAATTTCAACTTTAGAGATTCCCCTAAAGGTTATATCACTAGGATTGATTGCAATATTAGCTAACAAGTCAGCCATTTTATTGTTGCTTCTATCCTTCCACACAATATTGAATGCATCAAAACTTTCACTCATATCCCAAACTGTATTCCTATATTATTTCAATCTTCTTTTCTTAGAAGCATAAATTGATCTCACTTGAGACACTACAAAATTCAGAGTCACCAACTACTTTTATACATTTGATTCCATGTTTGTAAGCCAATCTTAATCCCATGAACAATGTTTCATATTCTACTATGTTATTTGTGCAAAGGAAACTTAATGTGAAAGAGAACTTATAGTGTTTCCATCAGGAGAAATGATTAGAATACCTACTCCTAAACCATCTTTACAATTTGCACCATCAAAGTACATCACCCACAACTCACCTTTCTCAAATTTGGCATTTGATTCCACTATGATAAGAGGTAAGATAGGTTCTCTTTCAAGCATAGTGACTTCTTCCCTAAAAGCATTGATGTCAGTATCTACAAAACATGTAATCTCATTGTCAATATTTTTCTCAATCGTGTGGGTAACTCTTGGCTCCCTTTCAACCTTAACAGATTGATCATCAATTTTGAAAGTTGCATAGGACAAGTCACATTGAAAACTTCCATCTGTAGTAGCACTCCATTTTCTAGATAACAGAATCCCATAATGATGTGGAATGTCTACTACCAAGACACTCATAGTTAGTTCCTTATCAAGATAGGCTACCAATTTATAGGGAAGTGCATTAATAGTTCCAATAACTGGCACCTCTCTTTGATCCATTTCACAACATCTACCCTGAATAGTGTCCACCTTGAGACCCAACCTCTCCATGATTTTAAAAGGCATAACATTGTCTGATGCTCCTAAATCAATCATGCAATTCTTTACTGTCATTCCATTTACTATGATACTTAGGAAAAATGGATCTATGTTTTCAAGGCATGCATTGATAGAGTTGTCCAGATACATAGGTGGTATTTGAGATACCACTCCCTGAACTTCCATTTATTTCTTGGATTCAACTTGGGGCTCACTTATGTTACAAGAAAAATTATCATCATGAATATTATCAACCCATGCTAAAGCTCTATCCTTATGCTCATGGATCCTTAATAATTTTGATAAGGGAACCTTAACAGTAATTTGAGACAACATTGACAACATATCAACAAGAGTAGAAGAAGGAATTTCAATTTGTATACCTTTAGTATCCCTCTACTTTTCAGATGTATCAGTTGTTGTCATCACCTTTTGTTTTTCATTTTTGGCCATTGTATTAATTGGCTTCTCAACTTCCTTTTGGTTGTCACTGTTTTAAATAGTAGACATCTTTATAGCTTCGACCCCTTTTGGTTCCCATTTCTTGCCTTTTACATTTTTGACTTTCACTACATAATCTCCTTTTGGCTTATTTCCAATGGGTTCCTTGGAATTGGTATTCTTTATGAACATAACGACAGCCTTTCCAGTGCTATCATTAGCTATCCTACTTCTGGTTTGCACTTGTGCTACCATTTATTAAGTGATTCTAGCAATTTATTCCTTTGAGGATCTTCTTAAATTCACTTGCTCTAAGGAAGATGTCATGTTGCATGTCCTTCCATCAACGTTCTCATCATCAAAAGACTTCTTGATGGAATAATGCTCTACTATGTCTCTTCAAACACACATTAGTTTCCTCATCAATGTCTGAAGCATCTTCATATCCCAAATATGAATCAGTAAGATTAAAACCAATGTCACCATTGTTTTCTTCTTGATCTAATTCCTCAATATCATCATCTTGGTATGCAACTATGGATTGTGCAACCACACAATGTTCTGCAGAATGAGGTGACTAACTGTTAGGAATAGGTAATACTAAGAGGGGGGGTGAATTAGTATTACAGAACTTTGATTTCAACTTCAAACAATTATAAATAATCCAAAGTAATGTAGAAATGAAAATAACATATAAGCATAATACATTACTCATGACACCATGATTTGTTCTCGAGGAAACCCTAGCCAAAGGGAAAATCCTAGTGTGGATGGTACCCACAAATATGCACTAAAATATTATGTCCCTATTAGGAGATCTAGCCCTGTTAGGAGCTGATTGTTACATAGTAAATTTCCTTGTTAGAGGATTACAAAAACCCTGTTGTGTGTGTGAAAATTGTACCTGATCTGTAAACACAACACTCAATAAAACATTAGAGGTTAGTGATAATCAAAATCGTGCAAAATTGAAAACTATCTAACCAAGCGATTTACTGCCTTCTAATAAGTGCGAGATTGATGTTCTCAGATTGTAATCGAGATCAGTGACCTAGACGACACCTAAACGAAGGATTTAAATGCAAAATTGATATGAAATATGAATGCAATTAATCTAATTTTTTTTTTGGTATTTTCTATGCAATAATAATGAAAAACTTGATATGAATCTATGCTAGATGAAATTGATATGCTATGAATGCTATTGAAAATTGATATGCAATGCTAATCTAACAATGATATGCAATATGAATGCAGAAATAAGATTGATCTCACAAAGATGTCGATTCGCAAGAGCTTTGATTCTTCAATTCCAATTCTCCAGCATAAGTTTGCACAATTATGAGATCCTGTGGATGCAAATTTGAGAGATGAATTATGAAGAGCTGGGCCTTATTTTTATAGAAATCTAGGGCTTTGGAGGTGCATGGGAAAAAAAGCCATAAATCACTCAAATAACTCAGGTTGATTTTTAAATTATTTTATAATAAAGATAATTTAATTCACAAAAACATGCAAAAGCTATTTTTTAACTCAAAATAGAGTTTAGCTTTAATTGATAATTGATAGTTGTCTGCTTTTATGATTGTGCATGTTTTATTTATGAATTAATTTAATAATAAAGTGATTTATTTCCAACTTAACTGCTTTTAAAAATAAAACAATTGATTTATGGGTTAATCAATTATTTAATCAAACTTTTATTAAAAACTATATTATTAAATAATGACAACTTGCTTTAATTAATTAAATAAAAATTTAATCAATTATTCATAGGATATTTGGATTTATTGTCAAAATTAAATAATACAATTAATAATAGATAGAATTAAATTTAATTACACAATTAAGTGGCAAATATTAAATCTAATTAATTAAATATGAAAATATTCAATTAATCAAACTTTAGGATAAATGTGATTTATTGCTAAATAATTATAAAATTAAAGATAATTATGATGATTAAGAATATTACTAAGAATATTCCTCGATGCAAAATTTAAGATAATCAATTATGATTCGATGATGTTTAGATGTGCCTTAGATTAGGACTTTGATGTCGATTTCGTTCGAATTGAAGATGTAGGAGATTAATGAACTTATAGCCCATTTTTGGGGTATTACATTTTGCCCCTCTTTGAATTACTGTGCAAAGCGCAGTGGTTCAAAGATAGTCTGTGTTTGATAAAGATATGAAACTGATATTTGAAATTGATAATTGATATGAGACAGAAGCTGATTGATATTGATTTGATATGGAGATAATAGGTCCTGAGTGACCAAAGATAATGTTCACTATAGCAGCAAATGAACCTATGATTGCAAAAAAGTGTCAAAATGCCTGATTCCAAACCTTAGGATTGCAAAGAAGTGAGTGACCCGTTCTAGACTCGATTGTCTTAGCAGAACTAGCAGGTATCACATCCAAACCCTTCAGTTGTCGAAGAACCAAGGAAAGAACACTATGATCTGATGGTTGCAAAAACTGATATAGTTTACAAGATTAAGAGAATACCAGATTGATATGGATCTTGATGAATCTGATATGCCTCAAGTGATGATAGATTTGCCCCGAGCGATGAGGACTTTTGATGAATCAGTAACTAGACGTGATTGTTTGTCTTGATCACTGATGAAAGATATTGATAGACTTGATCGATAGAATTTTGATTTACAGACTTTGAATTGATGTGCAATACCATGCCCCCTTCGGGATTAAAATTGAAATCTGACAAGAAAAGTCAGCATTGAGAGCTCAGAAGCATGTTGATTGATGGTAAAAGTGGTTATACACGTTCAAGAGTGCATTCTGCATCGTTTAGAGGTCCTGGAGACCAAGGTTGACTAGGTTTGACCATGAGTTGACCATGGTTGACCAAGTTGAAATTTTGATAGTTTGATGTTAGCTAATCAGTTAAGTTGAATACTGGATTTCTGTGATGATTGAAGGTTGAATATGCAAGTAGTTAATAATATGAATGATCTCAGATTTTGATTTTGATCCCGAAAAAGGATTCTACTTGCTATTTCGTTGGAGGAACCTTCATGTGAGATTAAGCTCTTGTTAGATTTGAAGATGTGAGTGGTGAATTGTTTAAGCATTGAAGTTCATTTAGCCATTGTGAGATCATTCAAACATGCAAAATGCAAAGAAGCATGCAATATGAAATGCAACCTAAGACCTAGGACCTAGTCACTGATCATATGTCGATTTGTTATCATCATTGAACTTTTTGGTAACCGGATAAATCAATACAATGCCCACTAGCTATGAAACTATAGACATATGAATATCGATTTGTATGCGCAAGAATCAATACAACACCCATTGGTTATACAACCATGGACATACGAATATTGATTTGTTTTCAGAATGTTGGATTAGATATAAGCACCAAGGCACAAATGCCAGGATGACTTGAATATCATGTCCATTTTGATATAGCAATTTGTACAAGCATCAAAACATAAACGTCGTGATGACCTGAGTATGCCTTGCATTTCAAACACATCAAACAGTCAAGAGATCATTCTAAATCCAGTGTGAATTACCCGTAGTGACCCTTTATCGTTCACATCCTTAGGCAAGATCGTGTTTCACAGTAGGAGAAAGAACTTACTCAAAAAGACAATAGTTAGATCAAACTTCCTTGAATTGTCTGGGTATCAATGGTCGAGGTACACATGGCCATCCAATTTGAGATAGAGGCTCTTACAGTCGGACACCATTTCAATCCAAAATTTCCAAAGACGTTAGATTTTCACATACAAGCAGAAGACAAAGAAAAGATTATGCCCCTAGTCATCACTCTCTAAATCCTATAAAGGACATCATTGAAGAGCTCGAAGGGACACAATATGCAAAAATCTCAATGCGAATCAATAAGCATACAAGGAGATAAAAGCATGTAAAAAACATAGATTGTTTTCAGTTGAGTTTTGATGTTTGATTGCATTGTTGTTGATGCAAAATCTTTTCTGGAGACAAGACAGACTTGACTGACTCAAATGAAGCTTCAAAGGACTCTAACTGGATATGATCCATCTAAGATACATGGGAGACCATAGGATATGACATTGATTTCCCCCAAGTGTTAAACATTGATAGGATACAGACGCTTGAGCCGATTGGTGTACAGACCGACTTATTGAAAACTGAAAATGTTGAAACAAACCGGGAGATATGTACAAACTAAAGCAAGACTAAAAGCTGGGAAAGACCAAGATTGTGCTGATAGATGGAGCATTTTGGAACAAGTGGCACCCGTTTGCCAGGTTTTCACCATCTTGGTAGAGATTCTATTTTTGCTACCAAGGCGCCTGTTTCCAGGTTTTCACCAAGGCACTTTTTCTTTTTTTTTTATTTTTTTTGTATTTTTCATTTTTTTCAATTTTTTTTTGAATTTTTGATATTTTTGATTTTTTTGAATTTTTGATATTTTTTGATTTTTTTGTGAATCATCAAGGCACCTATTGCTAGGTTTTCACCAAGATGTTCATTTTTTTAAGGACTTTTTCCGATTTTTAAGATTTTTTTAGGATATTTAACCATAGACTGAATACCTTAGGTGTAGAATTTCTTCAGATGGAGAACGTTGATTAGTTCTCAGAGCTATTCTCCTTCAGTCGTTGAGAGTTGATAGGCACCAGAGCCAAAAGTAGCAGTGATAACAAAGGGACCCAGCCAATTGGGTTCGAACTTCCCCTTGCATTCTCGATGTGATTGATTTTTAGGATTTTCTCTCAACACTAGATCGCCAACCTGAAATTCTCTGTCTGACTTTCTTGTTGTAGCCTCTAGACATTATCTTTTGATATACTCTGAGATGATCATACGTTGCTTGCCTGTGCTCATCTAGTAATTCAAGTTCTTGTAACCTAGACACTCTGTAGTCATCGTCGGTGACAAGTCCATGCATTCTGATTCAGAGTGATGGGATTTCAACCTCAATAGGTAGTACTGCTTCAGACCCATAAACTAAAGCGAATGGTTTAGCCCCAATAGGCATTCTGATACTAGTTCTGATATTGGTTCTGATACTGATTCTGATACTTGTTCTGATACTGGTTCTGATACTTGTTCTGATACTTTTTCTGATACTGGTTCTGATATTGGTTCTAATACTAGTTCTAATACTGGTTCTGATACTAGTTCTGATGCTTATTCTGATATTTGTTTTGATACTTGTTCTGATACTGATTCTGATACTGGTTTTGATACTAGTTCTGATACTAGTTCTGATGCTTATTCTGATATTTGTTTTGATACTTGTTTTGATATTGATTCTGATACTGGTTTTGATACTAGTTCTGATACTAGTTCTAATGCTTATTCTGATATTTGTTTTGATACTTGTTTTGATACTTGTTCTGATACTGGTTTTGATACTGGTTCTGATACTAGTTCTGATATTGGTAGCTCTTTTTCCATTGCAAACTCCCAACCAAGATCATATCATGCAGTCCCAATGTCTAGCAATGTGGAGAACAAGAGGGATTGACAAGCTGGTGGAAGAGATGGAAGATAAGAGAATAAAGGATAATGAAGGGAAGAAATCCTCAAGGACAAACTCCTCAAGAATACCCAAGCACATTTGGACAAGCAATGAAAGGCTAGCATAGGATAAGTCACAAAATCATAATGCAAGAGCATGAAAGGATGCAATCCAAAGGAGTAGACATGTCAAGAGGCTTCATAGCACCGTGTTTTACTCTTTCTTTCTTAGATCAAGACCAAAGGAGAAAAGGATAGCGACAGGTGAAAATGAATGGAGAAAAATAAATATGAAGGCTAAACAGGAAGGGATTGAAAGCAAGATCATCATCAGACAACTCACAAAATAGCCAAATGTTCATGTAT
Source organism: Chamaecyparis obtusa (assembly GCA_027943335.1). Lineage (NCBI taxonomy): Eukaryota > Viridiplantae > Streptophyta > Pinopsida > Cupressales > Cupressaceae > Chamaecyparis > Chamaecyparis obtusa. Next base: position 267,079 of record BSBK01007772.1, on the reverse strand, counting down.
AGATCAACATTGTCAAGATCAAAGAGAGAAGATGAAATGGATGAAATATGTAGAAGAACTACGCATGATGCCTGATTGCCAGGTTTTCATCATGGTACTTATCCAAGGTGCCACAAGGGAGTGGTTTTCACCTTAGGATGAATTTATTTTTTTCTCTTTACTTTTGCTACCAAGGCACCTGTTTCCAGGTTTTTACCAGGGTGCATTTTTAATTTTTAATTTTTTAAATTTCATTTCCTTTTTTTTTTATAGAAGAAGGCAAGCTTGCTAGATAATGCTCCTTGAAAGGATAAACCATGATATGCCAAGGATTCAAAATGATATGCTCAAAGATGCTGATAGGGAAAGGGAGATGGAAGAGAGAAATGGAAGATAAAGTTTTATGTAAAGTGAGTGAGGTTGGAAGATAGGAGGAATAGGAAAATGAGGAAAAATGATAGAAGGTAGAAGGATAATGAATGGAAGGATTGTGAAAGGGTATATGGAAAGGAAGGAAAGCTCAACATCAACACATACCTTGAAGGGTGGTGAGAGGATGGAGGAATCGTGAATGAAGGAATACGTGAAGGAATATGGCGAATGGATAGTAGAGGTTGTGGTTTAGGTGCATGGAATGAAAGAATATTTTTGGAGGGAAATGAAGTGAAAGCCTTTGGAAGCTTGAATGTCAATTTCACTTTTTGCTCAACACCAGACTATTTCAAGAGAGACTTTGGAATCCATATAGCCGTAGGCTTTTTATTTCCTTTTGATGATCTAGAGAGAATATCTTCAATGATGGATTTTGGAACCCATACTTGTCTTGTAGTTTTTTTATTAGATATCTGTTTTGACTTTATGTTTCCATGTCTATTAGAGGAGACATGGTGATCTTCTTTTTTTGATGGATTCTTGTATTGCTTCTTTTTCTTGTATTGAACATTCAAGTTACTTCCAAAAGACTTGGGACTTGTGGAAGAAGGAGGATATGACTAGTTTAGATGGGTGGGTGGATGAAAAGGATTCAAGGGTATGCATCTATGTTGATCTTGAGGAAATATGGGAGATGGAGGTATGTAAGGACCCAAGATGGATGGCAAATCAGAAGAGTTAGGAGGGGAAAGTGAAGGGACATAAGGACCCAAGATGGAAGGAAGGCATGGAGCCCTTAGTAGTGGTGGAAGAGGTCCAAGGATGGAAGTGGAAGATGCAAAAGGATAATCAATAAGCTCATCAGCATCTATATGACAACCAAGGATATCAACATCTTTAGAGTGAGCATTAGAATTTTCAATAGAATCATGGACATCTTGAATATGAGAACCTTCTTTGATAGGATTGTTCAAAGCTTGCAAAGACTTAGGAAGAGTAGAAAGTGGAAGTGAACATGGAGTGGTAGAACAAGAAGATGAAAGACTTTGATCTTGACAAGGATCTTCGGATAGCATAAGTGCATAATTTTTCTCTTGTTTTTCAATAGGCTTAACATTGGAAGGAACACCATTTTTACCAACCTTAATGGAAGTATCATCTTTGGAAAGCGCAAGCGTAGTAAGGTTATTTTGATTGTCAATAAGCTCAACAGTGTAAGTAGTAGCTTGATCTTGCTTAGGTGAAGACTTAAGACATGGTGGAATGCATGAAAAAGGGTCTATAGGATCAAAAGAACCCTGAGGTAGATAAGAGACATCAGAAAAAGGAGTGGATGACATGGAGGGTTCTTGATCTTGATCTTTCTTTCTGTTCTTTTCTTCATCATTTTTAGAGTCCTCTTGACATGGAGCCACTTCTAAAGACAAGCAAGCATGTTGGAATGGTATGGAAGACTATTGTAGAGATGGTGAAGGACCAGCTAAAGTAGGCATTGTAGCGCATAAAGGCTTAGGCTCTTTAGGTTTATCATTATTGAAAGTATTTGTAGCCAAGTGAAGGTTAGCTTGAATTTCTTGAAGAGGTAGCCCTGGATGATAACTATAGGAAACCGCATGAAAAGTATCAGGGTTTGTGTCAGATGAAGGTTCTGTGAAAGATTTGAAAGACTCGGAACTTAGGAAATGTATGGGTATTGGAGGAAGTAGGGGATGGAAGGGAACCATCACTAGACAAAGGTTCAACATTAACATGATCTTGCTTGAGAAGATAATCTTTATTTTCAGCAAGAGAGTTCTTAGAGGAGAGATCCTTATAGTATTGACATTTCAAGCTAGCACGATGCATTTTATAGTCCTCAGCAGTAGTAGATGGATCATCATCAAGGTATTGTCCACAAAAGTCATCAAAGTCTTTTTCAAAATCAGAATCATATGGATCACCATCACGATCTATCCAATGTGATGACCCATTTGTAGTAAGCAGGAACGAACGATGAGGAGGATTCTTAGGAACAGAGGTGTCATAGGTATCATTACATTGTCTAGCATCATAGTCATCATAGTCTCCAAAGCTGGATGTGTCACTCTCTGTGGAAGAGGTATCATAAGGGTTGTCAGGTTGCTCACATTTTGTCTGAGGGCATGGTGACATGTACAAGTCTTTATCAAATGGAAAAGAGTATAGAGCTTCCATGGAGAACTCTTTAGGTTTCTTTTCTTTCTCAAGTTTGTCAAGCTGGACTTGCATAGCTTGCAGCTGCTTCATCATAGCGGTGATTAGAGCTTCTTCCTCTTGTGTACTAATTCTTTGAGACATGTGTACTGATTCTCAATAGCTATTGCTCTATTCTTGACATAGTGATTTGTATGACAGTTTATGGAAATAGGCTGAAAAAGCTAAATATCTGGCAATTTTGAAAATTTTTTGACAACTTTTCAAAATTTTCCCAAATGACTTTTTGTAGACTCGTACAATAGTTGGTAGGCAATGAAACAACAGTTGAAAAACTCATATGACAGTTGGGTAGCAATGAAACGATAGTTGAAAATCTCATACGACAATTGCAAGATTTTGACTTTGAGAATTTGCTGGCAGGAAAACTCGTACGACACTGGGTTCTTTACCATACGATAGATGGGCAGTATTGAAATGACACTTGACAAAACTCATACGACTTTTGACCTCCTGAAATGGCTTTTGACTCCAGAAAGAATTTTACGTTAATTTTTGCAAAATTTAAGGTTTTCAGTTTTGGATTGTTTGCAAATTGTACTGTCCAGATTTTGAAGGTTATACTAGATTTTGATCATTTTTTAATAGCCAAGTAGATAAACAAGCACGCAGAACAACAAGCAAGTGATTCTAAGCACGTCTGAAAATAATGAACAAGGGCAAAAGCAACCTTGCGCATGAACAATCAAGTGACCAAATTGTGCTAATCCCTGAGAGTACTAATTGTGTATGTTCTTAAAAGTTTTGCAATAACACACATATACTTGAGAATGAAAAATTGGCCTCTCTAGGGTTTTTAGTAATGGTTTGACTCTGCAACTTTTATGATTCAAAGGGGTGAACTCCAATCCCGATGCACCAGGGTTTTGACACAGTCTGAGAAATTAATCTTCAAGAGCTGCTAGGGAGATCTGACAACCCAACAATGAACCATACCCGTGGAGATTTCTTCCACAAGGACATTTATATAGCGGCTGTCACTACCATGGCGAAAATGGCTATTATTGCTTGAGGTTCTGTCAACATAGTTTGCCCTGTGAAGGGATTGTCCACTACGGTTAACCCTCTCTAAAGGTGACTCACAAATTTATACCACAAGGGGACTTGGCTCCAGATCCAAGGTTTTTGACACCTTTTCACTTTTAACCCAAACAAAGCAAGCAGATTAATCCGACATGCTAAGACAAAGTTTTGTTCCACCAAGGTCTGTGATATCAACTCCACGTGATCTATCAACCTCTCCGGGGAGAGAATGTATCAATTAATAAGAGAAGATGCACTAACCAATTTTGATTCACCAAAGCTCATGATATCAACCCCACGTGATCTATCAACCTCTCCGGAGAGAGAATGTGTCGATCAATAAGAGAAGACGCACTAACTAAGTTTAATGTGAAATGCACTAAGTATCCTCCCTACCTACAAGGATTCTGTCGTCAAGAAAGATTTCTCTAGGAATCCAATCTCTCAAGAATCATGAATAGTGTTCATAGGGCCTAATTACTATGTGAGCATAGATATATTCCCGAAAGCAAATCTACCAAAAGCATCCAAAAAGTAGAAAGAGGAACACTTAACGCTTAAAGTGAATATGAGATGAGTCCACAAGATGGAACACTTAACACCTCACACAATCTGAAAATGAGTCCCCAACTTAGAAAACAAGTGAGTTCCTAAAAGCACAAAAGGGTTGCCAAGTGGAACACTTAATGCTTCTGTCCTGTTGACCCCTCCCCTTTATGGCGTTGAGATTGCAACCACGGGGTAGAAATGAGGGGCCGATGGATTAGCGAGTCCAATAACCCAAGATAGCAATCAAGATCAATCACAAGTATTCTAAGACTACTTAATGAATCCTTAAGGGATCACAACCTAGTATCAAATTATGCAAGTGTGTAGAAATAGATCAAAAGCATGAAAAGATGCACACAAGCTTGACACGTGAGAGATTTATTTTAAGTCCAAATTGAAATATTTTTAGAACAAGGAGAATACCTCATGATCCTCACAATGCGCTTAGTAGATTTTACCTGATATTTAACAATTTTTGTTGAGCTTTACTATGCAAGCAAGCTACAAACTCTCCAACAAGCCAACAAGCAAACAAGATATGCAAGGTATATTTAACTTATGAAAACCCTAGGGTTAGATCTAAAAATCAATTGTTAGGAGCAATAATAACCAAAAATTAATCTAAATGACAACTCATATCATGCATTGAATCATATGAAAAATAAGTGCATACCCATCATAAAATTTTAATTTTTTTTGCACTACATTTGACCTAGTCAACAAGATCTAATTTTTTTGATATGATTTTGGCCACAAAAATAGAAATTTAGAATAGAGACCCCTACTAAAAAATAAAGAGCTTTCCAAAAATGCAAAATTTTTAGAAAAATCTCTTCATTTGTGCCCTAGAGACCCATTTTATCAAAATAGACCAATTTTTGTAAATTGACTATTTGAGCTACTAAATTGCATCCAAATTTAAAATACAAAGAATAGACCCCCTATATAATTTGAAGAGATTTCCAAAAATATAAAAATTTCCAAAAAATATTCTGATTTGCACCGAAAATTAATTTTTTATAAAAAATAAAAAAAAATTATTAAAAATTTAAAACATTTCAAAAAATTTTAAATTTTTTATCAAAGCTTCCCTGATATGTCACCAATCTGTAAAAAAAATTTTAGACCAAAAATCCAAGCTGTTTGGGAGATAAAATTAAATCTTTGAAACTTTGAGGTTTTAGCTCCCCCAAAAAATCAAAACCAGGATGCAAAGGTGGGTTGCCCCACGGTGGGTGCCAGAAATGTGTGTGTGAAAATTGTACCTGATCTATAAACACAAAACTCAATAAAACATTAGAGGTTAGTGATAATCAAAATCGTGCAAAATTGAAAACTATCTAACCAAGCGATTTACTGCCTTCTAATAGGTGCAAGATTGATGTTCTCATATTGTAATCGAGATCAGTGACCTAGACGACACCTAAACGAAGGATTTAAATGCAAAATTGATATGAAATATGACTGCAATTAATCTATATTTTTTTTGGTATTTTCTATGCAATAATAATGAAAAACTTGATATGAATCTATGCTAGATGAAATTGATATGCTATGAATGCTATTGAAAATTGATATGCAATGCTAATCTAACAATGATATGCAATATGAATGCATAAATAAGATTGATCTCACAAAGATGTCGATTCCCAAGAGCTTTGATTCTTCAATTCCAATTCTCTAGCATAAGTTTGCACAATTATGAGATCCTGTGGATGCAAATTTGAGAGATGGATTATGAAGAGCTGAGCCTTGTTTTTATATAAATCTAGGGCTTTGGAGGTGCATGGGAAAAAAAGCCATAAATCACTCAAATAACTCAGGTTGATTTTTAAATTATTTTATAATAAAGATAATTTAATTCACAAAAACATGTAAAAACTAAGTTTTAACTCAAAATAGAGTTTAGCTTTAATTGATAATTGATAGTTGTCTGCTTTTATGATTGTGCATGTTTTATTTATGAATTAATTTAATAATAAAGTGATTTATTTCCAACTTAACTGCTTTTAAAAATAAAACAATTGATTTATGGGTTAATCAATTATTTAATCAAACTTTTATTAAAAACTATATTATTAAATAATGACAACTTGCTTTAATTAATTAAATAAAAATTTAATCAATTATTCATAGGATATTTGGATTTATTGTCAAAATTAAATAATATAATTAATAATAGATAGAATTAAATTTAATTACATAATTAAGTGGCAAATATTAAATCTAATTAATTAAATATGAAAATATTCAATTAATCAAACTTTAGGATAAATGTGATTTATTGCCAAATAATTATAAAATTAAAGATAATTATGATGATTAAGAATATTACTAAGAATATTCTCCGATGCAGAATTTAAGATAATCAATTATGATTCGATGATGTTTAGATGTGCCTTAGATTAGGACTCTGATGTCGATTTCGTTCAAATTGAAGATGTAGGAGATTAATGAACTTATAGCCCATTTTTGGGGTATTACATCTGTTAGGGGTATACAAAACACCTGGTTAAAGGTGGTGAGCACACTGCTCTTACAATCAATACTGTCCCAAAAATAGTTCTCAAAAGGGGAACAATACAATCACTTACCTTTCTTAGATAGTTCCAATTATAGCTCGGCCTCTTGCTGATCTTGCATTTGATCTCTGCTCTTATATTCAAAAACTTACTCCATCATCATAAAAACATCCATGCTTCACTTTCACAAAACCAATCTATACTTATACAGAATTAGCCTTCCAGTCGGCCTCATAATTGTCATACAAAACATAATAGAAACTTATGAAAATTATATACATGGAGTCAGTACTCGTAGATTACCAAAGAGTTAGAAATATACTTTATTTACTTGTCTTAGAATGTTACCATATCCATTATGCTTTCCTTTATCTTTGCAACTATTCATGTACCCTGATATACTATTTTACTGTCTTTGCATACCTTCCGAACACTACATCTCACACATCAGGTATCCAAAACTCATGCGATCTTAACTGAAGCATCTGAGTATCCTAAAATACCTCTAGTTAACTTCACAAGTCATAATACCCTATATATCTTCATCGCTTATCCAAAACTATGGCACTGTACCCTATTTTCCTGATTCTAGACTTAGTCATTTTCATGACTGTGACTCTAGAGGTAATCTCCACAACATGCGATCACTCCATCATAAGTGTTGCCATAAATGACAACCCTTAAGTGATTCCTAGTACTCCAAAACATCACATGCCAACAATCTATCCCTTTGGCATTGATTGCAACACTTAGAAGAATGACTAAGTGTCACAAAGCAACTCTTTTTTTTTTTCTTTCTCTCTATTTTTTTTACATATAACTCTACATATTTCTTTCTCTTCCTTATCTTCTCTTTTTCTTCCTCTCCCTTTGGCATCAATGGAAAAGGTATTCTCAAAATTGCAAAACTGAAGCACAAGTGGTCTAGTGCTTACTTATCAGATTTAAGATATCTTGGAAGGATGTTCCCAAGGTCTTAATTTCTTCATTCCATGAACTTATCAATAGTTCACTGACATGGATTAATCCATTTAATGCATATGATGTTGTCTCTGCTGCCTTAAGCTCAGTGAGAGTAGGTACTATCATTGAACTTTCAACCTTTATATCATCTCAGAGAGATGAGTCTCCAATATTGAGAGCTTGGGAGTTAATAGGCTTCTTAATGAGACAAATCTATCTGCAACTCTCCCTTTCTCCATTTCCAGTACTCCTATTTTTTCCAGTAGCCTAGATGTCTCCTTATCTATCTCCCCCACAGTTTGTGAAGATGATTCACAACTATCCATTATACTGTCAAGACTAGCCTTGTCTTTGGCTATGGCCTCCTCAACATTCTTCAAATGTCTACAGGGATTTATGCAATGGCTATATAGTTTCCTGCCTTGTGCTACATAACTCTTGGCTTTAAGAGTGGTAGCCTTTAGAATGCCTAAGTCCCATGAAATGTACTTATGAACTTTGCTCAACTTCTTCTCCAAGAAGTTCTTTTCAGCCTTCTCCTCTATTGTTTTTAGCAATGAGTCAAAGTGACTATCAAAGCTGTCCAATACTATACTGAGACTCTCAACCCCATCCTTGTCTTTTAGGATAACTGGTGAGGGGAGTAGCTTGTTCACTGTCTCTACAACCTTGACCATTATCTTAGCTCTTTTATCTCCTTTCTGGACTGATCTCTCCTTAGCTTTAGCAAAGGCCATGAATGAGAGTCTCATCAGTTCATCTTCATCCATGCTATCCACATTAGAACTTACTGGTTTGGCCATACTTTCCAACAATAGAGATGAATCCAAACTGGCTTCAACAACCTCCTCTGTTTTAGGTTGTCTTTCTTGCTGTAATTCCTTCTCCTATACTTTTTCTTCTATTTTATCTTCTAATTTTCTTTCTTCTATCTATTCTCAATCTTCTACTTCCATCACACTATCCATATTGTCCATAAATGGATCATTTATATCCTGCGAAGTGTCAAGGCTAACAGGAACACCAGTGACAAAGAAGTCTGGTTGTAAGTTAACTTGAACACTCTCATCAATTTCCTATGAGCTCTTCCCTAAACCCAAGGATATAGGTTTAGTAGCCTTAGGAGGTGACTCCTTTTTAGGCATGTCATGCATTAGAACTTGGTCTAATGCCTTTTGAGTATCTTCAATGACCTCATCGTATCTTCTAGCCATTATCTTGACTAGTCTAGTCTTGGTTCTTAGAAGAGGTTTTAGTGTCTTTATGATTCTTTCTCTTTCCTAAATAGACACAACTGACAACATATCATCAATTGTCTTATTTCTTATGTTCTCATCCTCTGAATGTTCTAACTATTTTTTGATTTCTAGCTTGTTGTATAGATCTTTAGGGACACTGGCTTCAACTTCCAAAAAATTCTTTTTGAAGACTAAAAAATGCTCAATGATAGTCTCCTCAATGATTTCTTGATCCTCGGGGCTATATCTCTCATAGTATATGTTTATAGATATCAGATTTCCATCTTTGATAACCCTCTTCTGTAGTGCTTTTATATCAGGTTTCCACAAGATTTGTGGACTCTTTTGAACCATTTTCTCTTCCTCTTTCTCCATAACCTTTTCTTCCTTCTTCCTTTTTGCCTCTGTCTCTTTTTCTTTTGGACTGACTTGCTTGACTGTCCTAGATGATCTTCTAGGAACTACTATAGTCTCAACCTCATGTGTTTCTTCTTCTTGAGGGACTGATAAGTCAACAATGTTATCAGTAGCAACTATCTTTTATGCTTCTAGTGGAATGGGTGAATTAGTGGCAATACTAGAAGATGCCTCCATCTTGTTTTTTAAGTCCATATACTATTTCTTTGTGATTCCTACCTTCGCATTAATTTCTTCAATAATCTTGCTGACCTTTCTTTTCCTTGTTACCTTTTCCCGCTCTTCTCTTACTTTCTCATATTTCTCTCTATAGGTGCCCCATCTTTCTTGGGTAGGGTCCTCTACTATTAGTACATGCTCTACTTGCATGGCCAATACCTTAGCACTTACCTCATATCCCATAGGATAGTACCATTTGGTTCTAGGCTCAACTACCTCAAAGAAGACACAATCAATTTCAACCATGAAACAAATGTTGTCCTCATATTTTTCTACCAAATTTTTTGGAATCCTATACTTTTCTTTCATCTGACTTTGCATAATTTTAATCATCCCAAACAATTCTCCATCTACCCAGTCCTTTTTCTGTCTTCTATAACTGTTTGAGATTTGGAGTCTAGTGGGCACATCATTTTTCCATGCTCTGGGGTGCATGCTAGGAAAGTTATGGATGACATGAATATACATATGAACTAGTAATGATCCAAACCTAAATGCTTTGGATTTTTCTTTCTTGATAACCTTAACATTTTCCAGAAACTGCTATGCCAAAACTTCACAAAGGTTATATCATTTGTTTTCCTTAACCATTCTATAAGCCATCATGATAACTCCAGCAGAAACAAAGTTTGATATGCTGCTATGAAATAATTTGTAACCTAGCAACATTGCTATCAGTCTGACATCCTGTAAATATATATCATTTACTATCATTTCCCTCTTATCCCATTTGGAGTGTGTTAGGGTTTCAACTTCTTTTCTTAGGTTCTTCTCACTAACATGTAGGGCTCCTTCATTGTCAAGGCATGTGATATCATGGATCAAATGAGCACATATCTTAACAGGCTAATCACCTATCCATAAGAATTGATCATGAACTCTACTTAGAATAATATTGAACCATTTGACTTCCGTGAATTCAGTGAGTAGGGTTAACTTAAGGATTGATTGATCTTTCAGGTGTTTGAATTCTTCTATCATGGATCCGTCTACTTTTTCCATACTGTCCAATTCACTATAGATGTTAACCTCCCCAATGGTTTCATACTTGTAGTGAATGTATGTCCTAATATCTTCTACGTGAAGTACACCTATGGGGGTTTGTAAAAATTATCCTTTCGGATCATCCTCACAAGATTTGAATGGATGCCTTTTGAATTTATACCTAGGTCTATCTACCACATCATAAATCACTAGTGCATCCATGTCTTTCCAAAGTAATTAAATCTAAATACCTTAAATCGTGCTTGAATTTGATGTTTGGTTTCATGCAAACACAAAATCTTTCCGTTGGATCACTACTCTGCTTTCACACTTCTATTCTCCTTAGTTGCTAAACAATAAATGATGAAGGAATGAAATCTTTCAAGTCTTTTATTCATCACAAGTTGAGTGTGTGCATTAAACACAGGTAGTTCAACTTTGGATGCTGTCTAGATAATGCAAAAAACACAAACATAGAAGATGAATCTTCAAGTGTTGTGAACTTATCCACAGATTCCAAAATATTTGTATATATCACACCTAAGCTCACATGAGCTTACTCCACTTATAAAGAGGCTAGATAATTTCTGTTGTTTGCATCCAATGCTCCCCATGAGGCCATGAGGCCTTCTAGGCTGATGCCTCAAAGAATTCATCATGCGAAGACACAACATCATAAGCTATCTCTCCTTGAACCACTAGCTTACTTGCCATATCTTCTCATCCTCTAATTTCTTACTTTCATTTATGTAATCATTTAGGCTTTTATCACTGTCATTGATATTTTTCCTTATAACTATAGGTGGTGGTCTTTCTGGTTCATTAGATCTCCTTGGTCCTCTTCTATTGTCATCTCCATTGTATCTACAAAAATTCACAATGTGACCTAGATTGTTATATTTGTAATAAATAGGTGGTCTTCTTCTTTCTTGACTAGTTTGTAGCTTACAGTACCTTATTGTGTGCCCAAAGTTATTACATTTCTGACATGTAATCTTGGCTGTAGTTTCTTCTCTGATATAGTCTTGTTTATACCTGGATTGATAAGGTTTTCTACAATCTTCTTTCTTGTGTCCATACTCATAGCAATTATATAGTAGATGGTAAAGGGTTTAGAGTTAAATTTACTTCTGCAATCTCTTTTCATGTGTCCAACTTTGTTGCATCTGAAACATTTACCTCTAAAGAGTCTGAATTGTTCTCTAGGATCTTCATTTGTAGGCCTTTCATCTGGAATAGGTCTTTCTTCATTCTTGTCTTCTTTTGGCTCTTCTTGAGTTTTTGAACTTCTGACTTCATTGGGTCCCTTCATGTCTCCTTTAGATTTTTGTTCTATTCTTTGTTCATCATTCTTATTATTGCTCATTTGTAACTCCTCAATGTGTAGTCTGGCTTGAGTGAGTTCACCTTTGATGATCTGATTGTAATTATCCAATTCTTGATATTTATCCTTGTAATGGTCAAGTTCAATCTTCATATTTCCTATTTGTAGGTTAGCTTCTTGTAGTGACTTTTCAACTTTGTTTCTTTCATCCTTTTCATGCTAAATCTCCTTGATCATCAAGAGATTGATTTTTTCTTTTTATTACTCCAGATTTTTTACTTTGTTTGATATATCATTGTTTGAGCCTTCTTTGATTTTCTCCATAAGGTCTTGTCTCTAATTTTTTACAATCTCAAGCTATTCTTTAAGTTTCCTCATGAAACCTTCTACTCTTCTTAATTTGAATTTTGCTTCACCATTTTTAGCTTTCATCTTATCCATCTCTTCTAGTGCAGCTTCAAAGTTCACTTGTAAATCTTCTGAATCCATTTTGATCTCCCTTAAGCTATTAAGCTTTCTCTCAAAGGGCCAAAAGCTCTGATACCAATTGTTAGGATTAGGTAATATTGAGAGGGGGGGGGGGGTTGTGAATCAGTATTATAGAACTTTGATTTCAATTTCAAACAATTATAAACAATCCAAAGTAATGCAGAAATGAAAAGAACATATAAGAATAACAGATTACTCATGACACCATGATTTGTTCTCGAGGAAACCTTGGCCAAAGGGAAAACCCCGGTGGGGATGGTACCCACAAATATGCACTAAAATATTATGTCCCTATTAGAAGATCTAACCCTGTTAGGAGCTGATTGTTACATAGTACATTTCCTTGTTAGAGGACTAATAAAACCCTGTTAGGGGTATACAAAACACCTGGTTAAAGGTGGTGAGCACACTGCTCTTACAATCAATACTGTCCCAAAAATAGTGCTCAAAAGGGGAACAATACAAGCACTTATCTTGCTTAGATAGTTCCAATTGTAGCTCAGCCTCTTACTGATCTCGCATATAATCTCTGCTCTTATATTCACAAACTTACTCCATCATCATAAAAACATCCATGCTTCTCTTTCAAAAAACTAATCTATACTTATACAAAATTAGCCTTCCAGTCGGCCTCATAATTGTCATACAAAACATAATAGAAACTTATGCAAATGATATACATGGAGTCAATGCTCTTATATTACCAAAGAGTCAGCAATATACTTTACTTACTTGTCTTATCATGTTACCATATCCATTATGCTTTCCTTAATCTTCGCAACTGTTCATGTACCCTGATATACTGTTTTACTATCTTTGCATACCTTCCGAACACTATATCTCACACATCAGGTATCCAAAACTCATGCAATCTTAACTGAAGCATCTGAGTATCTCAAAATACCTCCAGTTAACTTCACAAACCATAATACCTTGTATATCTTCATCACTTATCCAAAATTGTGGCACTGTACCCTATTTTCCTGATTCTGGACTTAGTCATTTTCATGACTATGACTCCAGAGGTAATCTCCACAACATGCGATCACTCCATCATAAGTGTTGCCATAAATGACAATCCTTAAGTGATTCCTAGTACTCCAAAACATCACATGCCAACACTAGTAGGCCATACACCATGGTGTATCTTCTATAAAATTCACATAAGTCTTTTGTAATGGGTCAGGGATGACCTTGTCACTATTTCCTTTTGCATATGGAGCAATATGTTTGTCATCCTTCCACTGGGTGTTATAAGGTAAATTTTTTAGTCTATTCTTCCTATTGAAATTATTATTGAAATGGGGCTTTTTTGTAGCAAAAATATTCTCATTTCTATTTCTTGGTGTTTTCAAGTCTTTTAGTGCATTCAACACTTTATCTAACTTATCGTCTTCTTGCCTCTTGTTTCTAATAGTCCTTTCATTATCCCTCTTATAGTTCTTATTTCCAAACAACTTAGGGTCTTCTCTTTTCCCACCCAATTTACCAGATATCTTCATATTGTTTTCAATGTTCACAGTAATCCTAAAGGCATCCATAAGAGTTCTTAGTTCTTTAGCTCTTAGTAGGTATCTGACCTTACCATCAAAGACATTGAAGTATGTTGTCAGACAGACATTGTCATCTAACCTCATAACTTGAAATAATTTATGCAACCCTTTTGAAATCTCATGTTAAACTTAGTTGCAGACTCATTCTAATTTTTCCTTATGTTGTTAAATTCATTTAACATGAAACTAGCATTAGGTCTATCACCATATTGTTCCTTGAATTTTTTTTCAAATGCATCCCATGAATCAATACAACAGTCAGGAAGTCTTTTAAACCAATCTCTAGCATCCTCTACCAAAGATTGAACAAACAATTTCATAACTACATCCTCATGTTGTATTTCATAATCATTTAACATGTCAATAAACAACCTAAGATGTTCTTAAAAAAATATGGCATTATTACCAATGAATTTAGTTACCTTATCTCTTATCTCAGTTGGAATAGTATTAGGATAACCTGGTATCCCATCAAAACTAATTTGCCTATATCCTTCTAATTGCATAGGTCTTTTTTGGAAACCTAATCCAGTGTTTCCACTAGGACCAACATTAAAAGCTATACCCCCACCTACTTATACATTTGACTGTTGTTTAGGGTCAACATTTAACTTGGTAGATGAAGAGGAAAGAAAATTATGAGCACCAATATTACCAAGTAGATCAGCATTAGTAGTTGCAGATGGCATACCTATTTTAGTTGTAGAAGGTCCAAGAGTGTTTGTAGATGAAGACTTCAAGAATTGGATCTTCCTTCTTGTTTCTACAATAGATGCTTCAACCTTAGACTTTTCCAATTCCTTATCTAGATCATCTCTTTCTTTCTTTCTCTTTTCCATCTCTATATCAAAATTTGAGACAGGTGGTGGGATTTTTAGTCTAACCATAGGTTCATTTATTTTGATTCCATCCATTTTTTGCTTACCCTTATTGTTATCAACAGTAGCAGGCTTGGTACTTTCACTTACATTTTTCTCTTTGGGCCAAGATGCATAACTTTGTACTTGTCTAATCACAGGGCCCTCTTTTTCAAACACATGGTCTTGTAACAAGTGCTCTTTATGACTTCTTAGGGCAGCAAGGTCACCAAAGAGATCAGGCTATAATGATTTAGGAGTAGAAGAAAATATTGTGTTCCTCTCCTTTAGTTCATTAATTTTTTTGAGTAGAGACTCTCTTTCCATTAGTGCATTTATAGTCTCAGCCTCTCTTTCCTTCTACAACCTCTTGTTTATTGCATCTTGTTGTGCTAGTTTCAATCTCAATGCACCCTAATCAGTTGGGTCTATCATAACATCATCAGAGATTAATTATACATCCATATCAGTGATATTTTGATATGGGAAATGGACCCATATTGGCTCCATTTATTTCCTTTTAGGAATAACTTCATCTTGATGTAGACTTGGCACATAACCCTTATTTCTTGCTTTTATATTCTGGTTTGTAGGTGGTATGACCTTGTCTTGATAAAATACTTCTGGGTTATCATAGAAATTATCTCCAGAGAGGCCACTATCAGATTTAGAGATTTTATATATTGATTCATTTTCATTAGAAGATGTGTGTAATACCCCATCTTCTATATTATTATGTTCTCTTACAGGTGCACTAGTAGACTCTCCACCTTTTCTAAGCCAATTTTTCTTTCCTGACCTAGGTTACTCTTCTAGATTAACTTCTGGGTGTCTCCTAACAAAAGCTCTTGTGTTTTCTTTTATCCATGGTTTGTACCTTGTAACCACACACTGGTTCTAACCCTTTGAGTCTCCACCCATGTTAATGGGAAATTTATGATAGAAAAACCTTGAGAATCTAAAGAAAATATCAAACAACATAGGAAGAACACGAGGATCTAGACCAAAAGAAAAACACACTACACTAACTTTCCAGTATAAAATAGCCAGACATTCTTAAAATATTTTAAGACTTTGTCATATTCATGTCCCTAGCATAGTCACCATTTTGTTGGTTCCTCTTTCTTCTTGCAGATTTCAACCCTTTGTGACAACTTTATGTCCTTGAATCTTTATACCCACTTTAAATATGACAAGAAGAAGGACCAATTAACTAGGATCAAGTCCTCCTCTTTGAGCCTTAAGCTCAGGTGAGTGTAACTTTAGGATTCACTTCTTCAAGGAATAAAAAAAAATTACTTCCATTTATCAAATACAAATACTAAGCGTTAATATTCTTGAAACATAAACTGAAAGATTTTATCATTTAAAGATTTGATGATGATAATTGTCTCTTAAGAATAGACCAATGCTAAATTCTAGGGAAAAGAGTCAAATGAAACATACATCCACATAGAGATTCTAAATCAAACACACCCAAAACCTAGATGAGATGCTTTGCAAATCATTCCTCTCACCCTCACATTCAGACATCAAATTCTTATAAGAACCATGAATTCTCTAAAGTTATCCCTAAGAATTACCCTTCCCTTGAAAGGAACTCAAGAAAAAATTCACAATCTACTTTGTAAACCATATATTAAAATGCTTTGAAAAATTAACATATAAGAACTCAAGATCAAAACAAGAAGACATTCACAAATATGAAAAGGGATTCCATTGTATTCTCATTAATTTTTTTTGTATTAGTACATTAAAAATGACAAAATTCCAAAACAAAAACTCTAGATCCAAAATTGTCTCTCTATTACAGTTATGAAATTCACCATCCATAAAATAATACAAAGCCCTATGACTTATAGTAATCACTAATCATCTTAGAATCCTGGAAGAATCAGGATGCAACAAGCTTCAGATGGCTAGGAAAGAGAAAGACACTAGAAGAAAAAAAGTAGTTAGAATGATTACAAAAAGTGGAGAATAAACTGGAGAAGTATCTATGCAATCATTCCAAATCTTCAACAGGTGGCACCTTTGTTTGCATGTGTTCAAGGTAACTTCTAAAAGTGATTGTGTGGATAATGACCGCCAAATCAGATAACATACATTATCCTTTTCATGATAGCTATCCTCCCTGTGCTCAATGATCAAGTTCTAGGTGTTGTTCAGTCCTCCTCCATATCCTCCAAATTTGTTGCAGTTGGCTTCTTCTTCTTTGGATTTGTACTTTTATCCCATGCTTCCACCTCCTCCTCTGCTGATCACGTGAAGCTATTCAGGTTCTACAATTGCTTCATCTACCTCTCCCACCTGGAGTCAGTTATAGCCTTGGTATCAACCACAAACCTTGTACAGTCAGTTTATACCTTGAACATATCATCCAAGACATGATTAAACTTTTCCATGTCCAAGGTACCATCTTCATTCAAAAAGGACTCCTGCCCTGTCAGAAAAGCATTCAGATCATTCTTCCACTCCTCAACACCTTTTATTGCATTATCTTCCTTGTGAATTGGAGGTATGTATTTGTTGTAATCAAGACCAAACATATACATTTTTTACTTTACTTGGTTTTCTTTTCCCTTAAAAAATGATAGAGTTCCACCAATTAGCTCTATAATCTCTCCCACTTGGCTTACTGACTTTGGGATGTCTGGCCTATGAGGTTGTAGCACCTCTGATGAAGGGTGCTCTCCTTAATACCACAAACACATAACAAAAACAGAGAAACAACAATAATATGCAAGAACATAAAATTGGCTTCTTATTATCTTCACAAATGTGGAATTACAAACTTTCAGAATTACAATATGCAAAGCCACATGGGCATTCCCTTACAATATTCTATAGGACAAAGCCTCAAATTATTACCCAGATCTACCACCCAGAATTGTCCCCAACTCCTAAGACAACACTACATACCTTTCTTATATAGGCAATTTCCATCGCCTGAGAAGGTTCTAGAAATTTAGCCCTTTAGGCTGACTAGACATAGAATTATTTATTTTTCACAATTATTACAATAGGGTCGGCTCAAAAGAAATACAAAATATGATTTTATGTTAACCCAACTTCTGGAGGCCATAACTTTCTAACCGTAGCTCCATTTTTCTATTGTAACCACTTTTCAGAAACTCCATGATGAGATCTACAATGCTTGACACGCGCTAGCGCCAGTCGGCCAGGGGTCAACTGTGATCCAGAGCCTCTAAGGCCTTCAAAATTGACCTGAAAGATTTCATACCCAAGAACCTCAATAACTTCACCAATACTGATGATGTGGCAATGAAACTCAACTGTAGGCTGAAATGACTAGGATGAACCTCCAACTGTGAAATCAAAATATTCTGAGATCATATGACCAACTTACTAAAAATAGTAAGTTTCCATAAATAGCAGCTCTGCACAAGATAGCCCTTATTGAAAAGCAAACAGAAATATTTTTGGGTGATGCAAGATTGCTCTTACACCCATATGCTCCTACATCAGACACCCGGGGTAATTTGAGAAGTGACCCTGTCATGACTCAGGTGTGCAGAGGAAAACCAAAATAGTTAACCTCCTCCTTTGCTAGCCATGATGAATCTTCAATAGGTCATCCTTTCCATTTGACCAAATACTCTTCATATGTCTTGTTCCTTGTGCTTCTGCCAACATGACTATCCAGTATGTCTTCAATCTCCTTGATATCTGAACTGGTTGCTGGAATACTCCACTGTGCTGCTGTAACCTCATCTTCAACACCTCCTTCATGATACTCTGTCAGATCTGAAACATTAAATACTGATGAAATATTTAGCTTAGTAGGAAACTCAACTCATATGAATTTCTTGAATCATGCTTCTTTAGTATCTTACATGGCCCAAACTTCTTTATTTTTAGCTTGTTATATGTACCAATCGAAAATCTTTCCTTCCGCAAATGAACCATGACTATCCAACTTGAAATTCCTTATGCCTCCTTTTTTCATCTGCCTTAGCCTTATACTACACATTCATCTTGGTAATATGCTTCCTGACCTCCTCATGGATGTTCTTCAAATGTTCTGAAAAATCCTTAGCTTCAGCACTACTTATTTCTCCTTTATCTATCTTCCTCAACTCAAATGCATTTCTGGGACTACTTCCATATACAATCTATGGATGATGTGATGAACTAAACTTCAAATCTGTCTTCAACTCTTTACTTTCTGCTAATGTCATTCTGTGTGCTACCCTATTTGGAAAAATGGCTTCTGGAATCATGTCCATCTGATGATTGATCTTCCTTACTAGTGGTAATCCATCAGGTACATTATCGGATACAATATCCTGAAACTCATTCAATAATTCTTCAACTTCTATAGGTACATCTTCTACTTCCTCTTTCCCAGCCTTTGAAATTAAGGTAAAATGCACATGCTCATGCCTCATACCATCTAGGAATTTTCTTCCATCAACAAATGTTATTCTTACATTACCACATACCTTTTCTTCTATTTCCTTCAATGGTTTTAGCTTATGTCGCACTCCATCCTTTGTCAGAGAATAGGTATTCGCACAACCATCATGTACAACACATCTGTCAAACTACCAAGGTCTACCCAACAACATATGACATGCATCCATAGATATGATATCACATAGTACCTCATCTTGGTACCCACCGATCTTGAACTTTACTAGGCACTGTTCACTGACCATGACCTTGTGGTCATCCTACACCCAGGTAACCCGATATGGATGTGGATGTTTCTACCTCTTGAGCTTCAACTTTGTCACCATCTCTTCTGACACCAAATTATTAGTATTGCCACTATCAATAATCACATTACAACACTTACCCTCACACTTGCACCTGGTGCGAAACAGGCTCCTCCTTTGCTCAGGTTCATTTTCATCACTCAACAGGACTCTTTTGTTAATCAACGTCTCTCCTCATACAACATCTTCAGAATGTGATGATCTGGCATCTTCATCTACATATGCAACTCTAGCCTGGCCTTCATTTCTCCTATCTATTCTTTCTTGGCATTGAGGACATTCAAATGCCCTATGACCTTCTTCTCCACAATGAAAACATGTTCCACAAAAGCCTCCTCTTCTAGATCCTTGTCCTCTTCCTCTTCCTCTCTGATCTCTATTATTTTGATCATGGAAATGATTGAAATTATCTCCTCTTTGATTCTGACTATTACTGGCCTCATCCTACTTTTTTAGATCTTCATTTCGGTCTCCATATGATCATCCACCAGATCTTCCATCACGACCTCTTCCGCTTTGTCTGCTCTCAAACTTGTTCAACTTTTCCTCTACTTTTAGGGAAAACTAGTATGCCTCTTCAATACTATTTATTCGAACTAGATTCAATTCTTCCTGAATGCTCGGTCTTAACCCATTAAGGTAACGGGAAACTTTCTCCTTGTTAGCTTCTGCATGGCCTGTTCTGATGAGGATTCAATAGAACTCCTCTGTATACTCCTGAACAAATCTTCCTGCTTGCTTCAAACTTTGCATTTTTCTCAGTAGGTCAAGCTCATAATCAACAGGGATGAACTGTCACTTCAATTTATCCACCATCCACCCCCATCTTGTGAATTTATCCTTTCCTCTTCAATTTCTCTCCAACTGAATCTCTTGCCACCAGATCTTCGCATGACCCTTCAGTCTGGCCTTCGCAAACTTGACCCGATCAGGATCTTGGATATCTTCATACTCAAAATATTCTTCACATTCATTGATCCAGTCGATCAACTCTTCTAGGTTAAGATTTCCAAAAAAATGTCGGGACCTCAATCTTAGGCCTCTTCCCAATCTTTGAGATAGCTCAGAAAAGTCTTTCTTCCTCCTGGTTCACAACTTCGACTTCTCCTTCCTGATCTTCTTCTTCGGCTTCATCCTTGCTTTCATCTCTAACATTAAGATTCATTCCTCTGCGAATCTCCTCTTGCAATGCTCGCACTTGTCTCTGTAGTTCCCTAACCTCAAGTGTTACAACACCAGCTCTTCCACCACGTTCCCTTCGTGGAGGCATTTTTGTGCTTCTCGCTGAAACCCTAACCATAGTCCTAGTGCAAACTGCCTCACAATCGGTGATCTATTTATACAGAAACCCTAACCCATGGTCCTGGTGCAAACTGCCTCACAATTGGTGATCTATTTACACACTCAGGAACTCCTGCTCTGATACCACTTGATGAGGGTGCTCCCCTTAATACCACAAATACATAACAGAAATAGAGAAATAACAACAATATGCAAGAACAAAAAATTGGCTTCTTATTATCTCCACAAATGTGGAATTACAAACTTTCAGAATTACAATATGCAAAGCCACATGGGCATTCCCTTACAATATTTTGTAGGACAAAGCCTCGAATTATTACCTAGATCTACCACCCAGAACTGTCCCCAACTCCTAAGACAACACTACAGACCTTTCTTATATAGGCAATTTCCACCGCCCGAGAAGGTTCCAGAAATTTAGCCCTTTAGGCCGACTGGACATAGAATTATGATTTTTCACAATTATTACAATAGGGTCGGCTCAAAAGAAATAAAAAATATGATTTTAGGTAACCCAACTTCCAAAGGCCATAACTTTCTAACCGTAGCTCCATTTTTCTATTGTAACCACTTTTTGGAAATGCCATGATGAGATCTATAGCATATGACACACACTAGCGCTAGTCAGCCGGGGGTCAACTGTGATCCGGAGCCTCTAAGGCCTTCAAAATTGACCTGAAAGATTTCGTACCCAAAAACCTCAATAACTTCACCAATACTGATGATGTGGCAATGAAACTCAACTGGTAGGCTGAAATGACTAGGATGAACCTCCAACTGTGAAATCAAAACATTCTGAGATCATATGACCAACTTACTAAAAATAGTAAGTTTCCATAAATAGAAGATCTACACAAGATAGCCCTTATTGAAAAGAAAATAGAAATATTTTTGGGTGATGCAAGATTGCTCTTACACCCAGGATGCTCCTGCATCAACCTCCAATTTTTCAAACAATGGGCCCCTGCATGACCAGATGCTGAATAATGACTCCAAAATAGCCATTGCAGCCTTGATATCACCACTTATTTTATACAACACATTAAAAGAATCATGGACTGAATCCATTTTACCTTTTATTATTTCACACCTATGTTGCATAATATTGGCTAAGGCACCAAGTGAATTCTCATTATTTTCCTTGTCAAATTTCTCATTTGAGACATCATGATCCTCTGTCACTGTAGGTGCAGGAGATTCAATCTCAAGGATCGGAGTGGGAGAAGCCTTATATTCTTCTTCTAATTTGACCTTGAGGCCCTCAAGTTCTTCCTCCAAAACCTTGATCATCATCAAAATTTTCTCCTTGTCATTGGCTAGGGAAATTGTCTCATCAAATAACTTTCCATATCTATTAGACAGTGGTACAATTTTAGCCTCATTTAAATGGGAAAAGTGGGTAACAACCTTGGAGACTTCAAGGTATATTTTTTTGTGTACTATCCATATGATCTTGTCTCCATCCATTTTTTTAGCAACACTAACCAGAGAGGGCTTTTGTGTTCCTGGAACAAGGGACCACATTGCAAGTATTTGGGATCTTGGATCATATCCACATCCCTTGATCATTTCTCCAATTTGTCTCTCATAAGACAATTGGGCCTCCAACTACCTTTTGATCTGGTCTATGATAAAGGTTGAAGCTAGATCCCATCCTAGGATAAGCAACATCCCACTTGATTTTACCAATTGCCTAGCCTCATCCATGATAATGCTCTCTGAGCTGGGGTCATATGTGGCTAGGGCTTGCAGAGCCTCACTGTTAGGATCATTCCCATCTATTACTTGGAGTTGATTGCCTAGATCTTGTTTCTTTCTCCAGATTAGGAAGTTCTTGAATTCATCACTTTTGATGAACTCATCATCATTCAACAACTCTTCTTGGTACAATTCCCTCTCATCCTTGCACATTTGGAGAGGCAAATCCACTTCGTCTTGAGTCTCCTTTTTCTTGACTTCTATGATGTTCTTTCTCAACTAGTGATGGTAAGGCCTATCACCAGGAACTAGGGAAACAATTCTATCAACTTTCTTCTCTATTCCCTTAGGCCTTGAGGACTCACCTGCCTCTGTTCTTTGTCTTTTCATAGGAGGCTCACTTGTTGCCTCTATTTCTGGGACACTTGGTCCTAGATCAAAACCTGGTGGCTCATTCATTTGAGGAGGGCTATCCTACTCAGAGGATCCCTCACTACCCTCCTCATACTTAGAGGATGAATACTCCCTCTGGATTTCTAATTTTTCATCCAATTGAGCCTCAAGTTGGTTGTACACGGTGTCATACATGCTGATCATTTTATTGATCCTAGCAATGTATGGGAGTTTAGGGAAGTAACCTCCAAAGGAAATCCCTACCTTCTTTGTTTGTGCTTCCAGGCACAACATGTCATAGAACTTGCCAAGTCTTTTTTCAATTTCTTCTTCTTCTAGTATGTTCTTGATGACATATTCGTCATCCAACCCCTCATGCTCATGGATAGTGATGATACTAGGAATCAACAACTTCTTAGCATTTTTTATGAAATCCTCAGGGTCAACATACCTATATTATGTTGTGCTCATTTTCAAATGACCTAACCATTTACTAAGTTCAGGTAGAGCCCTCTTTCCAACTATGATGTTGGCCACTCTGAATTGTCTAGGGGTGAAGGTCCCCCTTTCTATGTGGAGCCAGATGCTCCTTATCTATCCATATCAGTTGCCATATAAATTCCATGAGGGCCACCCATGGGGGTACAAATTTGGGGAGTATATGTGGGGGCTGAGGGCATCCATATACCCTAATCATAGTAAAAGTCTTTCCTAGGTAGAAATCACCCCAATTATGGTCTAGGGGCCACTTGCCTCATACTCACATGGCCTCAAAAGCCTCAACACCTTGGTAGACAATCTAACAATATTGACCAGAAGAAGATTAAGGATTGTGTGGACAATCTAGTTCTGAAACCCATAGAACTCATGCTCATTGGATGTGTAATTCCAAACCCTCAACCATGACTGAATAGGGTTTGGTTGGACATTTGTCATAATTTTAGGCCTCAACATTTGCACATCAAAACTGTGCACATTGTAAACAATATCATATGAATTAACAATGAGTAATGCATGAAGTGGGGCTGCAAGTTCTCCTTAATGCTCATAAGACCCTCATGCATATGATCTATTACATATTGAATTTAATCATAGTCAGTGTTAACATGGGAGTTTTGGATGTCAAGAATGATCATCATCAACTCTACAGGCATCCTCTCTTCATCTCCATCCATCCCCAACTCTCTACATAACCCATATGTTAAATACGTCATATAAAAATGAAGGTCCTTGAAATCACATGGTGCATTCATATGGCTTGGAAGAGGACCCACATTCTTTCCTATTTTTGGCATAAAATTGGTGACTTGAGACTTCACCAAGTTTATTTGCTTCCTATACTTCTCCTT
The DNA here is from genome assembly GCA_027943335.1 of Chamaecyparis obtusa. Classification (NCBI taxonomy): domain Eukaryota; kingdom Viridiplantae; phylum Streptophyta; class Pinopsida; order Cupressales; family Cupressaceae; genus Chamaecyparis; species Chamaecyparis obtusa. Next base: position 242,874 of record BSBK01007772.1, on the reverse strand, counting down.
TTCTTTGCTTAAATCAATCTTTGTGGAGGAAGAGGCATAGGCATGAAAGGATTTCATGAATGAACCCTAGTCAAGAGTAACCAAGGTAGAGTGATCACCCTTTCTTATTTTTTTGGACACATGGTCATATTGCTTGGCTAATTCAACTAGTAAGTCTACATCTAGGAACAAATTTGGGACAATCAACTTACCCACACCTAACTTCCAGGCATTACAGACTAGGATCTTCTTAACTCGGTTACTATAGGAGTAATTTAAAAGGTGGTAGCTAGAATAGGAAGGAGTAATTGGGTCCCTACATGTAGACATGTAATAAAAAAGGTTTCATTATTTACTTTTTTATTCTGTGTAGACCCTAGGAGAAAAGTGATGAACTCCTCTGAAAAGTTTTGTTTTCCCTTTTGTTCTTCTCTTGAATCCTTAGCCCCTTCACTTGATGAAACTCTACTTGACTCTGGTTGAATCATCCTGAAAATACTGAAAATCATTTTCTCTGAAACTGCTTTGAAAAATCATTTCTCACTGTAAAATGCTTTATCTCTTAACAAATCTCTTCTCAATTGTAGCTCATTGAAAAATATGAAAATCTGTTAAGTGTAAGAGAAGGCGATGTCATGTCTTTATATCATTTTGCAATGAATGCAGAGAACTTGTCGAGATCACATAAAATCCTTCCTTAATCACTTCAACATTCACTCTCTGTGTAACCAATTTCAAATTCTTGTTAGTCATGGCGTGTGAGGTTGACATGTACATTAAGTTCCTAGAAAAACTAGCAAAATGACCATCATTGTATCTTTGTCTTTAAACCCTCAAGAACTGCTAAAAACCCTAGTTGTACAGTGATTGGTCGTTACTTTTTACTTTTTCCAACTTAGCCATGTACTTTAATAGATAAGGCTTTTTCTAATTCTTTATCGCCATGAAAACTAACCACACTTCCTTTTGGAGATTCAATGACCAAAGCTTTCTGATGATCTCTAGATATTTGTCTTGACTAGAGTTCCATCATGAGATTAAGAGACCAGAGGATTCTTAGAGTCTCTAAGCATTTAACTTAACTCATATTTGATCATGAGATTCAATGACTAAAGAAATCTCATAATCTCAAGGCATTATCTCTAACCCTAGTTTTGTTATGAGACTTGGAGATAACAGATATCTCTCAATCGTTGAATACTTTACTTAACTCAAGCTTTGTCTCATGATTTAGTGATAGCTGTTGATCTTGATCTTCATCTATGGTCGTCTCTTAATCTCATAACATTTCATGACTTGACCATGGCATTGCGAGACTTGGAGATAACCTTTATTTTATTTACCCTTTAACCTTGTCATTGAATCTCCAAATGTTAAGCAACTAACCACTAATATCATGAGATTTAGAGATAACTACCTTCGCCAAGTTGCTGAACACTTCAACTTAACCTCCAACCATTTGGAGATCTGGAGATAACCTTCATCGTCAATTCTTTGAAACCTTTTCACTAGGTCACCAAATGCTAATAGACTTAACCATCAAATCCTGAGACTTGGAGAAAACCCTTTTTGCCAGGTTGCCAAATGTTAAATAACTAATTGTTAACATTGTGAGATCAGGAGATAACCTCTTACTGTTAAGTCTTTAAAAACTTAGCGCTTGATCTCTAGATCTATTAAGCCTTAACCACCACCTTATGAGACTTAGAGATAACTATCATTGTCAAGTCTCTTACCCTTTTTTCTAGATCTTAGAAGGCTTCGTGACTTAACTATTTCCTTACAAGATCTAGAGATAACCATTGTGCCAGATCATGAGACCGAAGGAACTAACTGCCAAATATTTGGAGACTTGGAGAAAGCCATGTCACTGGATCGTCGAATGTTAAGACATCACCACCATACATTATGAGACTTAGAGAAAGAACTTTCACCAAGTCGCCAGATAAAAATAAATAATTGTTGGCCATTGAGAGATTAAGAGATAACTTAATAGTCATTAAGACATTACCTAGTCACCCAATCTCTGGATTTTTAATACTTAACTTTAGACTTTATGAGACTTGGAGAAAAATGGAAACAATAACCATGTGTCAAATAAAATACTTAAGTGACATGGAAAAGTAACACACAATTAGATCTAGGGTAGGGTTTTCACACTTAGACAAGGCAAATTTCACAAACCCTTTGAAAATTAAAAAACCTAATTCATAAGTTAGGGGAATTTTTCAAGAAATCTCAATGACATGAAAATATGACTAACACCTCCATGTTTCCTCTTTTTCTTCTTGTCTTTCATGCTTGATGTGGGGGATTGTGCTATTGAAATTTGAGCCTTGTGCTCTAGATTTGGCTTTGGTAGCTCGGTAGACTTCGCTTCTGCTTTGTCCTGCCTTGTTGTAGATTCTACAATCTGTGGTGCTAGGGCTTGTGGCCTTGTGCTTGTAGTAGAAGTTTCTACCATGTTCTCCTCATGTGTTCCTTGATCAGTTTCTTCTAAATTAGTGGTCTCAGTGTGCTCTTCACCTTGTGCAAATTCACCACAATGCTTAGTCTCTTTACTTGTATCTTCACCCTTGTCTTCCATTGTGTCTTTTTTTTGTTCGGGTGGAACTTCCTCTATTTGATGCTCAGTAGCTATATCTATAGCTTGTACTAGAATAGGTAAATTACCTGGTATCATTGATCTTTCTACCTCGGTGGATTCTTCTTCTTTGAGGTTCTCAGTAGCAGTAGTTATGACTTCATCCTCCCTAGCTTCATCATCGGGGTCTCCTTCTGTTATGTCTTCAATCATTATTTCTCCTCCCCCTAGTGTTTTTAGCATCTCTAGATTAACTTCCATTATGGTCATAGTAGCACTGATGAAATCTTCATCATTTGTTTGATCCTCTGGCTTCTTGGTATCAGAGATGTGAATCGATTCAAGTGTAGTGTCAACATCTACATCTATCAGTACATCTGCTTGTGTACTTAGTATAGGTTGCTTGGTGTCAACTGCGAGTGTAGTTGGCTCAGTTTTCTCTAGTGGAATTAGAATTCTAGTCCAGATCTTTGTACCTTCATTTTCTACCTCTTTTATTTTTCCTTGAATAATATTGAATGCTCTTTCCTTCATCAAAAATTTGTTTGAATATTGTTGCAAAGAAGCATCAATCTCAGGGATATTGAAATTTGGCTTGGCTTGGCCAAAATTAGTGACCTTTCTCTCATTCTCTTCTCGATCTGTAGTGCATATGTCCATCTTGCAGACACTTGTTCATATAGTTCCTTCAATATACCATTTGAAAACTCTACTAGAAATTGTTTAAAGTTTATCATCATACCTATGATTGCTTCCTCTAGCTTATCTTGATCCTCTGTGCTTAGGTAAGAATACATGTTAATCTTAGGAGTGCTTAATCCTCTAGTCTTCTTTAGTCCTTCATCTATTTCATCAATTGTTTTTGGTCCCTTATTTACCACAACTCAGAATTGACTGTTGTCTTCATCTTCTGAATCTATATCATCTTTTCCTCTTATCAATTTTCTTCTCCTTTTTGGTTTAGGGAACTTGGTGGAAGCTTTTGTTCCTCTCTTTTTCTAATAAGTGTGGGTCGGTGTTGGCCATGTTATTTTTGCTACTCCTTTCTTTTGAGGTGGAGTGTTGCCTATTGTTGGCCTTGTCCTTGGTCAATTTGAAATATCTATTACTCCTAAAGAGCATTAATGGTTTTCATCAGTATCATTCAGTCATATCATCGATAAAGGAGACAAGACAAGAGAGTCAGTCAATACATAGAGCCTAGACACCAAGAAAAACACAAGGCAGATCATTAAGTTAACTAAACATAGCTTTGACCGAGCACTCTTACTAAGCCAAATGATCACTGAGTACCAAGCATAATAGTCATCGAGCATTCATATGAACTGAACATGAAATAATTACTAAGTGATGAATGCAGTATACATTGAGTGAAATAGGAAATGACATAGTAGTTTGGAATGGTAAAAACTATAAGGAAAATAGTTTACACCGATTAAGAAAATAGTTTACCAAGATCGAGACAAAATTTAATATGGATGTAATCATTAAATTGTTGATGATTCCTATGTAATGATGATCTAGGTTTTTCATTTCTACAGTTGATCTTAGGTTTTCTAAGATAGAGTCTAAACCCTAATTAGGTCAAGATCAGTTTGATATAAAATTTTTAAGGATGTCATTTAGACATGTATCATCAAGAAGTAGCCACACATAAGGACATCTGAAGATTAGATAGGGTTATGATTGACAAGCATTGATAGAGCATACAGTTTATCAGAAACAAAAGGCTACTGAGAAATATTTAGAGAAGAGATCAATCACATTAAGGTGATAAAAGATAAGTACATTATAGATCTGAATTAGGCATGTTAAGTTTCTATTCACAAATCAATCTTACTATTACTATTTAGCCATTGTAGCAGATTTTAAATCTCCTAACAGAGTGAACTTAATAATTCTTTTGTAAATCTCTTAACCGAGTGCACACTTGATTGTGTTGCTAAAACCCTCTAACCAGGTAGATCTCATTGATCTCATTGTTACTACTAATAGGGTAAGATCACCAAAAGTGATTAAAATATTTGTAGCCTTAACTGACAAACTTTGTTACTGTAGTAGTGAAGCTTTATGGGTGTCATCCCCACCGCAATTTTTACCTTCTAACAAGGGTTTATGTGATACCAAAATACTTGAGTTATGTGTATGAATTTTCATGAATGGTTTATTGATTAGATTACATGCATTTACATTTCAATAATGTTTTGGATGTATGTTAAATGTAATTGATACAGTCAGTTAGTGATATTCATGTTTACAAAGATTCAATTTGAAAAGTTTTAAGGGTACTGATTCACCCCTCCCCTCTTAGTACACATATTTCCATAATCCCAACAATTAGTATCAAAGCTAGTTCTCTTGTTTTGAAAGTTTAATCACTGAAGAGAAAATATCTTAAGCATGGAAAGATATAAGCTTGATAAAACTATTGAGAATCAAAAATTGCAAATGCAGATCTACATTGAATAATTCAAGGAAGCCAAATAAAAGCTGAGACAATTACTAGTCAAAAGGAAGGATATGACATTTTGGTGTAATGAGACTGATTATCATGAAGAAGAGATAGATGATCCATTTGAGGCATCTAGATCTATATCTAGTAGCATATATGATGCATTCGAAGGAACCATATCAGATTTATCTAAAAAGAATCAACATCTTACCAAATAAGTGAAAGCACTGCAGATCGGTCAAGAGACACAAATGGTTAGAATGATTGATGTCATGAACAATGCAAGACAAACTGAACAAGAAAGGAGTTTGGCTATTGAAGATAGGAGGAAAATGACTGAAAAGCTGGAAGAAAAGGAATCTTAGATATTGAGACTCACTGAGCATCATTTTGAAATTTCCAATCAGATGGTTGTCATGAGTCAAGAATTCAACCGAGTAAAAAGTGAGCTTACTAGAAAATTAGAAGACATCGATGAATTGAGAGAAGAAAATAAAATATTGAAGAATGAAGTAAAGATTCAACAATAGCATAATGAGATGATTAAGAAAGTTGAAGAAAGTACAAAAAGGATGGATGAATTCCTAAGCAGTCAAAGAAGATGTGACAACACTATAGGTTTAGGCTATACCGAGCAGGGAGAGTCATCAAGACAAGATGAAAAGAAGAATGCCTATACAAATCCAAAGCCAAAGAATCTCTCATGCTATCATTGTGGAAAACCATCCATACATCAAATGTTTGCAGAAGCAAAGAAAAAGGTGTTCCTAAATCCACTCCTAAATTTGATAGTTATTTCTATAACCGCAATAAGTATGGACATCAAGCACATGAGTGTAGATCAAAGTTGAATAGGTCACCTAAGAAGTATTAGAATGATTTTAGAATAACTAAGAGGGGGGAGGAGGGGGGGGGGTGAATCAGTTATCATAAGGTACAGATGTACCAACTCAACTTTTAAACTCTTCAACACACTTAGATCTATTCATCAATTCACTCAGTCTCTATAGAATATATCAACAACATAAAGCTTGTAGTCCACTGTCCAAAAGTAATCAACTTGTAGAATATAAAACTTTCAACAACATAAAACATCAAATAACATTCACACAAGTATAACACCAAGATTTAACGCAGAAACCCAATATGAGAAAAACCACCAGTAACATGTTGCTAAATTTTCACTCTTCTGAAGTGAGCTTTGTGAGAAGCCAACCATGTCAAAGGTTTACAATACATAAAGTTAGGTATGACCCTGTTAAAGGATTTAATCACCCTGTTAAGAGTGAATTGGTTAGAGGGCTTAAGAACATTCCATTAGAATGCAACCTTTATTAAAGGGTTTACAAAATGACTATTAGGTCAACCTTGATTAAAGGATTTTAATTGATAGAATGGTTAGAAAGTAACAGTATGTTCTGATATGAAATATACAACTCACTTTGCAAATACAGATCCAATATGCTCATATGCTGAGTAACCTTCATTACCATCTCCATCTCTGATCTTCTCAGAAATCTCTTCAAGAAATCACCTCAACTTTGTTCAGCTCTTCACAACTCTTCTTAGCCTTCTACTTAGGTTTGTTAGTCAATAACATCAACCTCTTTCCACCACTTTCATAACCTCACAATTAGGTCATTCTTATACCTCCTTGATCAAGTAGATTAATCTTTTACCACTTAATCTCTTCCGTAGATCCTAGGTTTAGGTCAGATTCATCGAATCCTTCCATCATTTTGTTCTCCTCCTTATCCTTCTAGATACTTCTCCAAAATTCTCCTTGAATCCATAATAAAATGGTTTACCATGCATTAAATTATCCAGATCATTCATTATTAATTTCAACACATTTTACGTATCCCAAGAATTCAACTATGTCAGTTGGGATTCTCAATTCCTTCACAAACTGTAAATTACTAACACTTGGTCATCACTAGATATCTCGGTCATCGCTAAAAACTGTTCTACTTGACAAAGATTGTCTTCACTCGGTTAATTATTTGATACTTGGCAATTACTGATGCTCAGTCGATACTAAATTTTCTTGGCTTATACTGGCGCTCAGTCGACACTAGCATCACTTAGCTTATATTGAATTTCTTCTCTTTTTCTTGCTTAAGCCTATGCTTCAAATATATTGATTTCTTCACTTAGTGTTAAAGATAAACAACACATTACCTTGTCAATGTGCCAACTAACAAGTACCCATTGAAGTATCACATAACTCAACCTTTCCTTAGGTCCTCTTATTATCTCCTTTTTTCAAATCCTCTTCATCAATCAAAAGATATGGTACTCTACTAGATAGCAACTATCTTACCAGTTAAGGTTTGACATCAATGACAATATAACAATTGTTTCAATTGTAGTTTCTAACAGTTTCCAATATCTCCCTCTTTGACATTGATCGCAACACTTCATGCTTTACCATAAAATCCAAAATATTTTGTTCAACAGTTTACCGATTCTCTCCCTTTTATCATTCAATCACTCCCTCTTTGCTTAGGATCACTTTTTCTTTTCTCTCAGGTTTACTAAATCTCTCCCTCTTTGAAAACAATTCCAAAGACATTCATCTTCCCCATGTAGATATCTTCATGCCAGTTCTCTGAATTTTATTTATCCCTCTATCATCTTGCTTATGACTGATCAACATCTTTTTCTTCACTTTTAACAACTCTAGGCAACTCCTAAAGTGTGACCTCCTTTGCATCAATTTGTCATATATTCTGATTTATACCACTTGATGCAATGCTCCTATATGTTACTAGGTAGCCTCAGTTAGGGGAATCACCCCTAATTTACCTCTAAGGTATTCACGAGCATCTTTACATAATGCCTTAGTGAATATATCTGCTAACTGTTCCTTTGTATTCACATACTCCAATCTCACTTCTTTGTCTTGAACTAGCTCTCTCAAGTAATGATACTTGATATAAATATGCTTAGTCTTAGTGTGCATTACATGATTATTTGATATATTAATAGCACTTGTGTTATCATATAAAATTACAAATGGCTCAGTGATTTACTCCTTCATACCTTTTAACAATTTCTTAATCCACACTAAATTCAAACAATTCACTATTGCTGCTACATATTCAGCTTCTGTTGTAGATTGGGAGATGTAGTTTTATTTCTTGCTTGTCTGAGAGAATAATCTCTTTCCTAGAAAGAATGTGCCACCACTTGTACTCTTTCATTCATCCACATTTCCTTCCTAATCTGCATCAATATAAAATTTTAGTTCAAACTTGGCATTCTTCTTGTAATACAATCCATATTCCTTTGTTCCTTTTAGATATCTCAATATCATTTTTACTTCCATCATGTGACTCTCCTTAGGATTTGCAGAAAATCTTGAAACAATCCCAACTGCTAAGGCAATATCTGGTCTACTATAGACAACATATTGTAGCTTTCCAATCATAGACTTGTACAAGGTTTGATTTACTTCAGTTGTATCATCAATTTTTTATAGTTTTTTTCCAGTAGCCATGGGTGTACTTACTAGTCTAGAATCTTCCATACCAAAAGTTTTAAGTATCTCCTTGACATACTTAGATTGTGTAATATAGATACCTTTCCTCATCTGATAAAATTTTAAATCAACAAAGAATTTGATCTCACCAAACATAGACATTTCAAATTCAGTTTGCATTTCATTTGAAAATGTTTGACATAGGGCATCTTGTCCTCCAAATATAATATCATCAACAAAGATTTCAGCTAACAATATCTCTTTATCTTTTTCAGTCTTCAAATACATATTATTGTTGTCATTTGTCCTTACAAATCCAATCTTTATCAAATAATTGTGCAATCTCTCATACCATGCTCTAGGAGCTTGTTTCAATCGATACAATGTCTTATGTAGTTTACAAACCATGTTCATTTTTCTTGGGTCAACAAATCCTTCTGGATGTTCAATGTATACTTCTTCCATTATTCCATTCAGAAATGCAGATTTGAGATCCATTTGATACACTTTGAATCCTTTAAAATTTTCATATGCAAGTAGAGTTCTTACTCCTTCCAATCTTGCAACTGGGGCAAATGTCTCCCCATAGTCAATGCCTTCTTCTTGTGCATATCCCTTGCATACCAATCTAGCTTTGTTCCAAGTGACTTCTCCATGTTCATTTAGCTTATTTTTGATGCAAGGGTAGGGACCTAAGGGGCCAAATGATGGCACACCCTACAGATCTAGCCTGCTCAACAACTCACGGAAGCAACTACAACATAGTGAGAGGGAGAAAGCAGGATCATTGATATATTATCTTTCATTCAAATTGATTCATACATGCCAGGCTATAAGCCTTCCTAGTTATGACCAGATATTATAATGTATTATAGATGTCCTCAAACATGTGAGGATCTTCCAACAATCTTGATTCTATTATCTTCTATCTTTTTATCCAAAACTGACTCCCTAAACTCTAACCAAATATCTATACTTATACAAGAGGCTGCTGAACTGAGTCAGCCTTTAGATCCATAATCAATGAAAGGAATGGTTAGATCTAGGACCACACACTTCCCAATGATGGATACCAACATTAAATCCATGACCCATAATCAATGCACAAGTCGGCCTCAATAGAAACTCAAAATGAATTACTCGGTAAGCAGGGATGACCGAGCAAAAAACAAGCATCACCGAGCACCAGTGAAGCAACCAACCACCCAAGAGATAACCGACCATACTCAGTAACAAAAGGAAACCAACCATACTCGATAACCAAAGGAAACTGACCAACTCGGTCAAAACAGGAATCGAGCAAAATAGACAAACTTCAAAATCTTTTTGGTGATACAGGATTGCCAAGGACCCAAGATGCTCTTGCATTAGACACCTAGGGTTATTTAGAAATGATTCTCCAAATCATTCAATAGGTCTGGTTCGAGTTACATCCAACTTAGACTGTGAAATCCATGAACTATCTTCAGTCGGTCTATTCTTCCACTTTACCAGATATTCCATATACTTTTTACCTCTTGTACTCTTGCCAATTCTTTGTTCCAAAATCTATTCAACTTCTTCATTTTGCTTCTTAGGATATTCCATTGGTACTGTCATGTCTTCATCAGGTTCATGATACTCATATAAATTAGCAATGTTAAAAATTGGTGATATGTCCATGTCATCAGGGAACTCAATCTCATATGCATTTCCACTATCAAATTTCTTCAAAAATCTTGCAAGGTCTAAACTTCTTCATCTTCAACTTCCCATATGTTCCAACGGGAAATTAACCTTTCTTCAAATGAACCATCACTTCATCACCAACATCAAAAGTCTTATGTCTCCTTGATCTATCAACTCTGTCTTTGTATTTCTGGTTACTCTCTTCCAGCTTGATTTTTACATCTTCATGCAATATCTTCATGTACTCAAAAAATTTCACTCCTTCATCACTTATCTTACTTTCATCAGTAATGTCTCTCAAATCAGATATACCTCTCAGCTGTATGCCATTCACAATCTCAAAGGGTGTTTTTCTAGTACTCCTATTCACTAAAGTATTGTATGAAAACTCTGCTTGTGCCAACACAAAATCCCAATTACTAGGTGTGTCTCCAACTAAACATCTCAAAAAATTTCCCAAACTTTTGTTTACAACTTCTATCTATCCATCGGTTTGTGGGTGAAATGTAGAACTATATTTCCACTAAGTGCCAAACTTTCTCCAAAGAGTTTTCCAAAAGTATCCAACAAATTTACTATCTCGGTCATAGATAATACTCCTTAGTAATCCATGCAATCTGAAAATTTCCTTAAAGAAAAGATTTGCTACATGTACTACATCTGATGTCTTTCTACAAGGTATAAAATGTGTCATCTTTGAAAATCTATCTACCACAACAAATATAGAATCATTACCTCTTATTGTCTTTGGTAAGCCAAGAACAAAATCCATACTGATGTTAGTCCAAGGTTCCTCAGGTAAAACAATCGGTGTATACAATCCAGTATTCTGACTTACTCCTTTTGCAACTTGACAAATTCCACAACTTTTCACAAATTTCTGAACATCTTTATACAACTGCAGCCAAAAGTATTTCTCCTTGAGAAAATTCAAAGTTTTATCAATACCAAAATGTCTAGCCAAACCACTGCTATGTTTCTCCTTCATCAAATTAGTTCTCATTTGTCCTCTCGGTATACATAATTGAATACCTTTAAACAACATACCTTCTTGAATGAAATATTCTTCCCATTTTGTACTCAGTTGATCTTGAATAGGTGCTTTGTACTTTCAACATGACTCAAAAAAATTAGGATCAGTTTCATACAAATCTCTCATCTCATCAAAACCAAGAACTTCAATTTTCATCTCGGTCATCAAAGATCTTCTTCTACTCAATGCATCAACAACTCGGTTAGTGACTCCACTCTTATGTTTTATCACAAATGTATAACTTTGCAAGTACTCAAACCATTTCACATGTATCTGATTCAACTTATTTTGACTACCCAAGTATTTTAAAGCCTTATGATTAGTATACAACACAAATTCACTCGGTATCAAATAATGTCTCCATTTCTTTAGTGCTTGAACAATAGCATAGAATTCTTGATCATATACAAAATATTTCATTCTAGCATCATTCAACTTTTCACTAAAGAAAGCAACAGGTTTACCTTCTTGACTCAACACAACTCCAATTGCACTACCAATTGCATCACATTCCACTTGAAATACGTTATTGAAATCAGGCAATGCCAAATCAGGCAATTCAACAACCTTCTGCTTCAAAGTCTCAAAACTTTTATCAGCTCCATGTGTCCACTTGAATTCTCTTTTATCTCCTCTCATGGTCTTAGTCATAGCATTACAAATTGAACTGAAATTCCTTATGAACTTTTGGTAAAAACTTGCCAAACCATGAAATGATCTTACCTCACTAGCATTCATAGGTGTAGGCCAATTCAGAATAGCTTCAACCTTTTCATGATCCATCTTTAAACCATCAGCTGAAATTACAAATCCCAAATACACAATCTCCTCTTTCATGAATGAACACTTTTTTAGATTTATCAACAACTTTTCTTCTTTCAATCTCTACAAAACTTGTCTAACATGCAACAAATGTTCTTCTCTAGTTTTACCGAATATCATAATATCATCAAGATATACAATCACAAACTTACCCATGAATTTCTTCAGAACTTCATTCATCAACCTCATAAAAGTACTCAGTGCATTAGTTAAACCAAAAGGCATAACCAACCACTCATACAAACCTTCTTTTGTCTTGAAAGAAGTCTTCCATTCATCTCCTTCTCTGATTCTGATTTGATAATACCCACTTTTCAAATCAATCTTTGTGAAATACTTTGCTCCAGTCAAACTATCCATTATGTCATCCATTCTTGGTATAGGAAATTTATACTCGACTGTGATCTTATTGATTGCTCTGCAATCAGTACACATTCACCATTCTCCATTCTTCTTAGGTGCTAATACCACAGGTACTACACAAGGACTCAAACTTTCTCTAATCAAACCTTTATCCAACAACTCTTGAATCTGTCAGTTCAATTCCTGATTCTCGGTAGGTGTCAATTGATGAGGTGCCTTATTCAGTAAACTAGCTCCAGGGATTAAATCCATGCAATGATCAATACTTCTCTTTGGTGGAAAACTATTATGTACATTATGAGAAATGATATCACTGTACTCGGTGAGTAACTTATCAATCTCCTCAGGGACATTATCCTCTATTTTCTTACTCAGTTTGTTAAGAATCATAGCAAAACATACACCATTCTTCTTCAAATTCTTAACAAACTTTCTTCCTTCCATCAAGCAAACTTTCACAGATGTGCAAACATTACTAACAGGTTCTTCCATCAAAGGTAACAAAATTTGTTTTCTTCCATCAACCACAATAGTATACTTATGCAATCTTCCATCATATATAGGATGTCTATCATATTGCCAAGGTCTACCCAACAAAATATGACAACAATCCATAGGCATGATATCACACAACACCTTATCATAGTACTTTCTAATTTTCAAATTCACATAACATTGTTCACTGACGAAGAGTGTATGCTCATCTTTGATCCATGAAATCTGATAGGGCTTTGGATGTTCCAACCTTTCCAACTACAACTTTGTGTCCATCTCTTCAAATGCCAGATTCTTTGAGCTACCACTGTCAATGATTACCTTCCAAACTTTGTCAGAAACTCTACATCTAGTCTTGAACAAAATTTTTCTTACCAGATCTTCCTTTTTACTTTCATTCCATAGTGCTCTCCTTACCATCAAATTATTTTCCTTCTCAGGTTCATTCGGTGACTCTTCTTGCACCAAAGCATTTCTATTGCTACCAGCCTTCTTACTAGCATATGTACATTCAAAAGATCTATGTCCTTCTTCTCCATAATTATAACAAGTTCCTCAGAAATTACCTCTGCTATAACCACCTCGGTAGTTACTACCTCTACTTCTAGATGAACTTTCACCTTTCCACTCAATCTTGCCTTTGTCCAGATTCATCTTTTTAGGTTCAAATCTACTATTTTCACCATATGATCTACCTCTTCATATAGGGAATCTACCACCTTGACCTCTTTGTCTTTGTTCATGTCTCTTGTTCAATTTCTCCTCGCCCTTCAATGCAAATTGATAAGCCTCTTCAATGTTCTCCAGCTTGACCAAACTAATTTCCTCTTGGATGGAAACTCTCAAACCATTCAGGTATCTAGAAATTCTTTCCACATCATCCTCATCATGTCTAGATCTAATATCTAATCTATACAATTCCTCAGTATACTCTTTTGCCGAGCTATCTTTCTTCTTTAGACTTTGCATTCGCCTAACTAGGTTAATTTGATAATTACAAGGTAAGAAATTTCCTTTCAATTTATTCACCATTTTATTCCATACCTTGATTTTTTCTTTGCCTTTCTTCTTCCAATCGAATTGCAGATGTTCCCACCACAAGGATGCATGACCTTTCAACTTTGTGCCTACAATTTTCACCTTCTTCTCTTCAGATACATTTTCATACTCAAAATACTTTTCCATTTCGGTGATCCAATCTATTAATTCATCAGAATCCAATTTTCCACTATATTTAGGAGGATTGAAATGTGGTGTTGACTTCAAACTTGTCAATGCCTTCAAGAATCTTTCCTCACCCTGATCCATCATAGGTGCAGGTTCTGCTTCACCTTGTTCCACTTCAACTTCATCATCACTCACATCTTCAAGATGTCTGCCTCTTCTCTGGGCTGTTTCAATAGCTTCTAACCTAGCAACAAGTTATCTCAACATGACTGCCAATCCTGGATCCGCTTCTCACCTCCCATGAACCATCTTGAAAACCCTCTACAATTGCAGGTCAGATCACAATATTCTACCCCATAATAATTCAACTAGGGCTTCGCAAGAAGGAACCTACAAACCTAGATCCATAGACCTAGATCCATATCTAACCTTACTCTGATACCACCTGATGCAAGGGAGGGGACCTAAGGGGCCAAATGATGACACACCCTACAGATCCAGCCTTCTCAACAACTCGTGAAAGCAACTACAACATAGTGAGAGGGAGACAGTAGGATCATTGATATATTATCTTTTATTCAAATTGATTCATACATGCTGAGCTGTAAGGCCTTCTTGGTTATGACCAAATATTACAATGAATTACATACATTCTCAAACATGTGAGGATCTGCCAACAATATTGATTCTATTATCTTCTATCTTTTTATCCAAAACTAACTCCCTAAACTCTAACCAAACATCTATACTTATACAAGAGGCTAACAAACTAAGTCAACCTTCAGATCCATAATCAATGGAAGGAATGGTCAGATCTGGGATGACACTCTTCCTAATGATGGATATCAACATTAAATCCGTGACCCATAATCAATGCACAAGTCAGCCTCAACATAAACTCAAAATAAACTACTCAGTAAGCAGGGATGATCGAGCAACAAACAAGCATTGCCGAGTGCCAGTGAAACAACCGATCACCTAGGAGATAACTGACCATACTCGATAACCAAAGGAAACTGACCAACTCAGTCAAAATAGGAGCCGAGCAACACAGAAAAACTTCAAAATATTTTTGGTGATACATGATTGCCAAGGACCCGAGATGCTCTTGCATCAATCTCTGAACACCCACTTTGTTCCAATAACATTCTTGTCTTTTGGTCTCAACACTAGTGTCCAAGCTTTGTTCTTTTCTATCTGCTCTATTTCTTCATTCATGGCTTGAATCCAATCTTCATTCTCTAAAGAATCTTTCACTTTCTTAGGCTCAAATTCACATAACAAGCATGTTTGATCTTTCAACTTACTTCTTGTCATGACTCCAGATTCTTTATCTCCAATGATTTGTTCTGGCTTGTGATGTCTTCTCACATATTGTGCCAAGGTAGGCTCAGATCTCCTTTCTACTTGTTCTTGATATTCAGGTTCATCTAGTAGATTCTCTGCCTCCTCTTCAAATTGCTTGACAATATCCTCCTAATGCTCAACATTTTCTTGTTGTGACTCGGCAGGTTCATGTTGTTGCTCAACATCTTTATTTTCTAGTTCAGGTATATTACTAGCCTCTCCTTCCATATAAGAAAAAGATATGTAATCTTTAGGTTCTTGCTTGCACTCAACTTCATTATTTTCTTCATATTCATCAACTCTAACATTTTCACTTTCCACAACTTTGTTAGTGTTAGAATTCAAGCACTTGTAAGCTTTTCTCTTAGTGGAATATCCTAGGACTATGCCTTCATCACTTTTAGCATCAAGTTTTCCATTCCTATTGTCCTTCAATATATAAAATTTGCTTCCAAATAATTTAAAGTATTTCACATTAGGTGCATAACCATAACATAATTCAAAAGGTGTAGCATTTGTACCTTTCTTGATTTGTACTTGGTTCAAGGTATAAACAGTTGTACTTAAAGCTTCTCTCTAGTATTTTTGTGCATTATTCTTCTCTATCATCAGTGTTCTAACACAATCCATAATTGATCTATTTATTCTCTCTGCTATACCATTCTATAGCCATATCCTTAGTGCATACATTTGTCTCTTTATTCCTCTATCATTGCCGAATATGTTGAACACATTTGATATGATCTCTCCTCCTCTATTAGATCTCAAAAATTTCAAGTTTTTACTTGTTTCTTTCTCAAATTTTGCTAAATACCACTTAAACAACTGAAAGGCATCAGATTTCTCTTTCAGAAATATCACAGTCATAATTCTAGAATAGTCATCAACAAACATAATGAAATATTTATCACCACAATAACTTTGCACACCAATAGGTCCACAAAGGTCAGTATCAACCAATTCCAAAATATTATCAAAAGTGTATGTCTTTCTCTTGAAACTAGACTTTTTCATTTTTTCCAATTGACATTGTTTACACATCATATTATCATGTTTCTTCAATCTTGGTAATCCTCTAACTTTCTTCATCTTAGTAATATTTACCAAATTGTCAAAGTTCACATGACAACCTCTTATGCCATAACCATACATCATCAAATTGTGCAAACAAACATTTTTCCTCAGATAGGTCTAGATAGAAAAAATTACCTCTTTTTTGTTCTCCACTTCCAATTAGTTCACCAATGACATCAAACATTTTAGCCTTCTTATGATGAAACTCAACTCGGTAACTAGTACTGTTCAACTGTGCAACACTCAAAAAATTATAGTTAAGACCTTCAACCTAATAAGCATTATCACATCTGATCTTATCAGTTAATCTTATTGATCATTTTATTTTCATAGGACATGGTCCATCATTACCAAACTTAACACTTCTACCTTTGTAATGATTTAAGATTTAAAACTTACTTCTATCACCAGTCATGTGATGTGAGAAACCACTATCAATAATCCATTTATCACCTTTACTCACATATGAAATAAGTGTAGTTTTCTCATCTTCATCAGAATCATCTTTCGTAGCAACATAAACAACTTCTATATCACAATCATAAGATTTACTAGTTTCACTGTCAGTTTCTTCTTCAACAATATAACAAGATTTCTTACCTTTATCTTTGTAGTCCTTGTACCTTCTGTGATCTCTGTCATTTCTTTTGTCTTTATACTTTCTTTCCCTTCTTTCATCCTTTCCATTCCTATCAGGACATCTTGCTGCAATATGGAAAACTTTGTTACATGAAAAATAGATTATAGGAAGTTTACCTTTGAATTTTCCTTTTCCTCTCAGTAGCCTTCTAGCCATAAGTCCCTCAAGATCATCTAAATCATCATTAGAAGTATCACTATCACTATCATTGTTACTATCACTATTCACACATCTTTCTTTTCCTTTCTTAGACTTATGCAGAATCATCTGAGAGTTGAATGCAGATTCAATGTTGTGAGCAGTGAAATTATCAAAGTTAGAAAAATCAAAAGTAGTAAGCCTACCAACAAGACCTTCCAAAGTTAGGACATTACCAAGAGTACATCTTGATTCTTGTATTGTAGAAACTCTAATAACATAGATAGGAAGTAGGGTTCACAACACTTTACTAATAATAGTTTCATCATTGATGTTTCCATTAGCTCCTCTAATACCATTCGCTACCTCTTTAACTCTTCCATAATACTAAACAATGTTTTCACCTTCTAGCATTTTCATTTCATCAAACTTACCTCTCAAGATTTCAAATTTGGCTCTCAACACATTTGTGTCCCCACCATAGATAGCTACAAGTGTGTCCCACATTTTATTTTCATTAGTATAGTCCTTGATGTCTTCAAATTTAGGATAACTTAGGGTTGATGCAATCTCCAACATTCCCTGACTGTGTTCTTGCTTTTCCTTCATCTCCTCAGTTTTCATAGGTGCAACAACTGGTACATAATCATGTTCCACATAGTATTTCATTGAATCACCAATAGTGGCTAAGTGCAGTTTCATCAAACTCTACCATGCAAGGAAGTTCTCCTTATTCATCTTTGGTACCTCCTTTTTGTATATCTTGATCATTAGCTCCAAGTACCTTTCAAATTTCTCCTTACAAGCACCAACAACTTTGATACCAATTGTTAGAATAATTTTAGAATAAATGAGAGGGGGGGTGAATCAGTTATCCTCAAGTCCAGATGTACCAACTCAACTTTTAAATTCTTCAACACACTTAGATCTATTCATCAATTCACTTGATCTCTATAGAATATATCAGCAACATAAAACTTGTAGTCCATTGTCCAAAAGTAATAAACTTGCAGAATATAAAACTTTCAACAACATAACACATCAAATAACATTCACACAAGTATAACACTAGGATTTAATGTGGAAAACCAATATGGGAAAAACCACTAGTAACATGCTACTAAATTTTCACTCTTCTGAAGTGAGATTTGTGAGAAGCCAACCCTATTAAAGGTTTATAATACACACTATTAGGTGTGACCCTGTTAAAGGATTTAATCACCCTGTTAAGAGTGGTCTGGTTAGATGGTTTAAGAACACTCCATTAGAATGCCACCTTGATTAAAGGGTTTACAAAATGACTGTTAGGTCAACCTTGATTAAAGGATTTTAACTGATACAATGGTTAGAAAGTAATAGTAGGTTTTGATCTAAAATATACAACTCACTTTGCAAATACAGATCCAATATGCTCATATGTTGATTTACTGATTGACCTTCATTACCATCTCCATCTTTGATCTTCTCAAAAATATCTTCAAGCAATCACCTCAACTCTATTAAGCTCTTCAAAAATCTTCTTATCCTTTTTCTTAGGTTTCTCAGTCAATAACATCAACCTCTTTCCACCACTTTCATAACCTCACAATTAGGTCATTCGTATACCTTGTTGATTAGGTAGATTAATCTTTTGCTACTTAATCTCTTCTATAAATCTTGGGTTTAGGTCAGATTCATCGAATCCTTCCATCATTTTTTTCTCCTCCTTATCCTTCTAGATACTTCTCCAAACTTATCCTTGAAGCCATAAGAAAATGGTTTACCATACATTAAATTCTCCATATCATTTATTATTAATTTCAACACATTTTACATATCCCAAGAATTTAACTATTTCGGTTGGGATTCTCAATTCCTTCACAACCTGTAAATTACTGACACTCGGTCAATACTTTGTTCATCTACTTGATCATCACTAGATATCTTGGTCATCGCTAAAAATTGTTCTACTTGAAAAACATTGTCTTCGCTTGGTTAATTATCTAATAATCAGCAATTACTAATGCTCGGTCGATACTAATTTTTCTCAACTTATACTGGTGCTCGTTTGACATTAGCATCACTCAGCTTATACTGAATTTCTTCTCTTTTGCTTGGTTAAGCCTATGCTTCAAATCTATTGAATTATTCACTTAGTATTAAAGATAAACAACACATTACCTTGTCAATGTGCCAACTAATTGTTAGGATTAACATGGAAAAAATAACAATTACATGCAAATATAACCAATATCAGAAAATAATAAACCACACAGAAGAGAACACAAGACACAAAGATTTAACATGGTTCACCCAATCTCTGGGCTACGTCCACCAATAGTGAGTCCAATATTTTATTATCTAGTGATTACAACTTAATTACAATTTGTAATCCCCTTACAACTCAATTCTGCCGCAAGTACTAAAATCATACATCATGAAATCCCTAACCCTAAGCCATATTATACAATATTCTTGCTACTTTAGGGTTAAAATTAGTTACAACATGTCAGCCCAAAAATTACCAAAAATATGTCGGCCTCAAAAAAATTCGGTGAGGTCGGGAGGAAAAGTGTACAGTACTTTCCTGGATAGTACTTTCTTGATCAGTCACCACAAGCTAACACTAATCAAGTACCAATTGAAGTATCACATAACTCAACCTTTCCTTAGGTCCTCTTGTTATCTCCTCTTTTCAAATCCTCTTCATCAATCAAAAGATATGGTACTCTACTAGATAGAAATTATCTTACCAGTTAAGGTTTGACATCAATGATAATATAGCAATTGTTTCAATTGTAGTTTCCAACAATTTCCAACAAGAAGCACTACATGGAAAAGCACTATTGCACTTGCAACATACATGGACATATATCACAAGAAGGTAGGACAAAGATGAAGCAGGTCTGGAAATCAAAAGGACAAAACAAGACATATCAACTGAGAAGGAAAGGTAATGCATATTATTGGGATTAAAACATGAGTTTATTTCACTGCATGTGGTAGCTATGGACATATTGCAACAAATTTCATGAGAAAGAACTGGAGAGGAAGATCTCAAAATTAGACAAATTTTGGAATGACATGTTTGCACTGTCACAAGGTCGGTCACTTGAGAAAATATTGCATAGACCGAGCACCAGAGGTAAATGATAATGTAAATGGAAACACAATTTAATAAATCATGAGGATAAGAAATCAAATGTGGAGAAAAGCAACAAATGATAATGTTGGATCAACCACAATAGTTGGTAACACCTCATCTTTTCGATTGGGTGATTTCACCACCTCCACCTAAGCAATTCAAGTAAGTATGGAACTGAATTTCAATCAGTTATATCTTACAAAAGTTCCTTATATCTATTAAATGAACACCAAATTGACATGAAATATGATGCACTAGGGTATTGTATGTTTTGAGCTTAAAATGTGTATAGTTGGTAAAAGCATGACCGAGTAAAAGATTGTTAGTTGGTGAAAATGGAAAGGTTAATCAAGTTGAAGTATCAACCGAGCAATATCTAGTGTTAACTGAGATGAAGCTTCAAAGTGATAACCGAATGTCACTATGTTTACCGAGTTAAGGTAGGTAAAGCATTTAATGCAAAATTTTGAGTGGAAAAAGAAATTTTAGGTATAACTAAACAGTGATGCAAGTCATTTCATTACACAACGATCAAGAGAAGAACTAGAGGAATTTGAGAAAAGAGATTTTCAAGCATTCAACAGAGATTTGAGAAGATTTCAAGAAGTTTATCATCATTCCAAGTAAGTTCTTAGCTACTGAGTTATTTTTTTGAAGATTTTGCGAAGCCCTAAATTTGAAAGAATAATGGAATCTTAATCCAAGACTGTGAAATCCAAGATTGAAAGTGACAAGGTCACACTGATTAAGTCAACAACATGTGAAGAACCTAAATATAAATTTCATCTTGAGATCACTTCACAAGTTGATCAAACAGGCACATTTTCTAGCATACCACCTAGGGTTTTATTGGTATAGGATATACGTGCTTATATCCACTGCAAGATAAATGAAATTGAAGACTATTGGCAATTTGGTTGAGTAGGATATCAGGTTGTTGTCATTATGGAAACATATACTCACTATGGTGATTGCATAATAGAAGAAAATAGTTTTGTATGAGTGCAAGTAAAAATTGTCTAAGTAGAACAGTATTTACCAGTCTAATCAGAAACAGTTTTGGTTAGTGATGTTCACAGAAGCAGGTTCAGTGCATGCACACTTGAACATGGATAAATCTATGTATATCAAATTCACATGTGAGAGCACAAGTCTGTATGACATGTACAGAAGGAGATATTAAAGAATTACAGAGACAGTACTAAAGTTGACCTGAACAGAGCAAGAAGATAGAATGTGAATATTAAGTTAAGGGATTTTTTTATTTATTATCAAAATAATGACTTAACCATATAAGGGATGACATCCTATATGTTAACCCGTAGGTAGCATGAATTAGTTTTGTATTTTGGAAAGAGTCTATGTTTTTTCAAGCCGACTAGAAGTTATTAATCTTAATAACTTGTATATATGTAAGAAGCATGTAATGTGAAGTAGTAATAAGTTTTGTAATGTTGTAATGCTATGATGCAAAATTGTATATTGTAAGAATAAAAAGCAAGAAGACTCTGTGTATGAAAGCGAAGAACCTAGAAAGCTAAATTAGAATAGGAAAGCTATTCGGTAGCAGTAAAAGGTTATGTACTTTACCTTTGTATTCAGATATCATTGTATATTGCATGTTTGGGTAGTGAGCTCATCTTGCAAACATCCTATTTTGTAATACCAACTCCTAACAAGGTTGAGGCTTCTAACAAGGCCTAGAGTCCTTTAATCAGGACAGAGACACTATATGTATGTAGTAGACTCCTAGCAGGGTCAACATCCTTAACTAGATACTTTTGATTAGTGGTTCAGTTGTGGGTATCATCCCCACTGGGGTTTTCCCTTGGCTAGGGTTTCCTCAAGAACAAACATGGTGTTATGAGTTCATTTTCTTTATTATTATGCTTTTTATTCAATTTGATTAGTCTAATTTGTTTTGCAAGCTTCAAGTTAATTTGTTATATCCATAATTGGGAAAAAGTAAAAGTTTGTGAAATACTGATTCACCCCCCCCTCTCAATATTCTCTATTTCTAACAATTGGTATCAGAGCTTAGTTACTCAGAATAAATTTATCTGGAGAAAGCCTAAAAGCTTGAGTAAGATCTCTATGGATATGGATCAATTGCAGAAGAATCTTGAAGAAGCTATTGAATAGATTGATATTCTTACTGAAGAAAGAGACACTCTGAAAGGGATATATGATGATGCAAAAAAACTACATTGAGAAAATGAAATCAAAGAAATAACCTACAATTCAAGTCAAGGATTGTGATGAAGTTTCAAATCTAAAGAAAGAAAATGAGATCCTTAAACATGAGTTGAAGATTGTAGATCTAAAGTTAAGCTTGAAAGATGGAAATAGCAAAGATGAATTAAATCTGAAATCTGAAAATGAAGATCTGAAGTCTAAACTTTGTAAAGTGACATCTAAACTTGAGAAAACTAAATTACAATATGCTAAACTTGACAAGTACAATATGATTGTGAAATTTGAATTGACTCAGTCTAAATAACATCTTGAAAAATTATATTCCAATAGTGAGAAGATTGATGAACAAATGTCTTATCAAAAGCCATATTATGATACAACTGGTCTTGGATATTATTCATCTAAGATAAGTGAAGAATGCAAAGAACCAGATCCAAAACCCTCTGAGAACAAAGATGAAAGGAAATCTGATAAAGCTAACAAATTTGAAGACATACCTAATCCACCTAAAGAAGATGAACCACCTAAAGATATGCGAAGAGAATTCAAAGGTAGATGTTTTGCATGTAATACTTTTGGACATGTGAATAGAGATTGCACAAGTAAGCAATTCAAACCTATCTCTGGTTATTGTTATAATTGTCATGGTTTTGGACATAGAGCTATTGATTGTAAGAAACCTAGATCTAATTATAACAATAGTGGCAGTAGAATGTTTATAGATACTAACCATGCAGATAAAAGACCTATTGAAGATATGAACAAAAGAAATGGAGTTGTGTGTTATAAATGCAACAAGATTGGACACATTGCAAGAAATTGTAGATCACAAATTAGTCAGATAGGACCAAGATATGGAAACAATGGAGTAGTTTGTCAGATATACAACAAATTTGGTCACACATCAAGATTTTGTAGAATGAACAACATGAGAAACCCTAATCCTAGAAGCTATACAAGGAGAAATGAGAGCGCAAACAACAGTTAGAAAGGATGTTGTAGTAACTCAGAAGAAGTTAAATTTGTTAAAGCCACAGATCAAGCAAGCACACTCGGTATACTAGGAAATCAGACAGTTGAACTATCTGATATTAAGTGTGAATCTTTTCTTAATTCATCTCAAAGAACTTGAAGTAATTATTTCATGAATTATGTATTAGAGTAGAGCATTAGAATAGTGTAGAAGTTAGAGTAGATTGAATTAAGCCTTGCAAAGTTAATATGAGATATTATATGATGTAATTATGCTATGGTTAAGAGTGCATGAATTAATATGAATGTATGCAAGTACACAGAAAGAATGAAGTTTTGCAGGTAACTAGGAACAACTTTTTGGTATGAAGTGGAAAAGAAATTTAATGTGATGTCAGTATCTTGAAAGATTTAAAGGATAAAAGCATATGATCAGTATTATTTGATCATTCAAGTGACTATAAGTGATAAAGAGAGCAACAAAGGAAGACAATGGAATTAGAGAAATATTTGTAAGGAAATTGTGTAAGATAAAAGATGAAGAACACTTTAAGGAGATCATGAAGAATCTTAGCACCCATCTAAGAAAGAAAACAATAACTATACTAATTATGGGAGGTAACTATGAAGAAATAAATAGAGAGACAGAGGAAGCGATTGTAAAGGTCATGACATTTGGACCTATTGAGCACTTTAATGAATCTGATCAAGCGATTGAAGAAGAGCATCAGATAGATCCACCACCATCACCGCTACCATCTATTAACATCGAGGATGAGTCTATGACCATAGAAGGAACAAACATCACTCTGGACAGTGAAGAAATTCTATTTAAAGATATTGTTGACAATTTGGTTGATGAGAAGCAAAACATGGTAGTAAATGAGGAAGAAGTAATTGAAACAAGGAAAGGAGAAGAGGTAGAAGTAACATAAGAAGAACCATAGATTAATGCAGCAACAATAGAACATGAAGTTCCTAATGAGCAAACTGTAATCATTCCTAAACCCAAGGAAGCAACAGGAAAACCACAAATTAAATAAATGTTTACTAGTCTTGGACAAGAAGTTGACGATGATGATCAAATAGAGCTGATCTCATCTTTGAACAAGATTATTGGGAAGAATAAGAAGGTAAAAATCCTAGAAGTATCATTACTTGAGGTGACTGAGAAACTACAAAGTATAATATCTATTCAAATCAGTGAGGCAGATCCATAGGGAAAAGCATAAGAGGTTGTGAAATATTTTGATACAGAATTCACTAACTTATCAGATATGGCCACAGTAAAAGCCCAAGCAACTTATGAAGCTAAAATATTTCAAAATGTATGTCAAAATATCAAAAATGATATAGACAATTTGGATATTTGTATTAAAGAGTTAAGAAGATGTTTGGAAAGAGGAAAAGCATTGTACATTCAGTGTACAAAATTAGAAAACCATATATCAGAGATAACAGAGAAAATGAAGATCAAAGAGGCAGAGATACAAGCGGTAGTAAACCTTTTGTCAAGCCCTAATGTGAAGATCTCAGACATTGAGAGAAACATAAGTAAAATCTATGATGATATAAGACTTTTGAATGATGAGAAGGATAATGTCTTTCTTCAAATACATCTTATGGAAAATTTCACTATGCAAACTTAAAGGCATGTGAAATTGCATCTTTTGGCCTATGTACACTCCTAAGCATTTCAGATGCTGTAAAGAAATCATGGGATAAGGAGATAGAAAGTTTGAAGACAAATTTTTTAGATTGTGTTGCAAGCCTACTGGCCTTGCAATTTTGAAATCTTAAGGTAAAACATTTTCACACAAGTTTTTGACACCTTTTGTCATTGTTGTCAAAGGGGGAGTAGTATTACCAGAAAATTATATAGACACCAAAAGATCAACTTGTTAATGCCCGATATAACCACTAGACTTATAGAAGACACAGGAGGTGGTTAATCCATGTCATGAATCCCAAGGGGAGCGCTGACCATTTTTCCAACAATCTCCCCCTCACCATTACTCGAGGGGATTCAAACTTATGACCAAGCTCTGATTTGTAGTTTGTTCATTATATATACTGTTGTATTCACTGCTTCTCTCCATAATGTCTTTGCCAAGTCATTTTCAAATAGCATAGCTCTTGCTGCTTCAGTCACTAACATGTTTCTTCTTTCTGCAATACCATTTTGTTTAGGTGTTCTAGGGGTTAAAAACTGTCTCTTAATGCCATTCACTTCACAAAAAGTGTTAAATTATTTTGAAGTAAATTCTCCACCTCTATCTGATCTTAAATATTTAATCTTCATTCCAGATTCATTTTCAACTTTGTTCTTAATTATTCTAAACTTATCAAATTCCTTAGACTTTTCTATAAGAAATTAAATTCACATCATTCTTGTAAAATCATCAACAAGAATCATAAAATACATTTCACCATAGAATCCTCTAGTCCTTGTGGGACCACTCAAATCTATATGAACAATTCCAACTTCTATGTTGATGTAAACTTCTTGCTAGGAAATGAGTTTCTCTTCTGTTTAGCCATAAGACATTCCTTGCAAATCATGTTAGTAGGTTTCATAATTTTAGGCAAATCTCTTACTACAATTCATGTTAAGTCATTCCAAATCTCTTCAATAAGTCATTCCAATTATCCTTAAGTTAAAATTTTCTTTCAAGGACCTATCACTCTGTTAAACTATTGTTGAGAGCGTAAATGTTAAAGCTGATGAAAAGTTTAAAATTTAGGAAAGAATGCCTGATTACGAATAAAATGAAGGAACTCATCCTAGAATTGATCAAGAAAATATTGAATTATTCTATGAAACTAATAGTGAATTGTAGAATGAAAGTCACATTGAGGAAATTAGAGAAGAACCTAGAGTAGAAGCTAGAGTTGAAGCAAGAACTGAGATAGTGACACCTAACAAGAATCTAGCAAGAAATCATCTTATTGAGCAGATTATTGGGAGCATAGAAAAATGAGTTCTGACACGGAATAAGGTACAAGAAGAACTATGTTTAATTTTTCAAATTGAACCTAAATCTACTGATGAATCTTGTAAAGATGAACACTGGATTAAAGCATTGAAGGAAGAACTAGAGCAAATTCAAAAGAAAAAGACTTGGGAATTGGTCCCTAGACCTAAAGATAAGAATGTTATAGGAACTAAATGGGTATTTAGAAATAAGATGAATGAACAATGAGAAGTTCTAAGGAATAAACCAAGATTGGTATGTAAAGGATACTCATAGAAAGAAGGAATTGATTATGAAGAAACTTTTTCACTTGTTGCAAGAATTGAAGTAGTAAGAATGTTTTTGGCTTATGTAGCCTATAAGAAATACAAAGTATATCAGATGGATGTGAAGTCAACATTTCTGAATGGAGAATTAGAAGAAGAAGTCTACATTGAGCAACATGAAGGTTTTCCCTTAACTCATGAAGGATACATGGTATGTAAACTGAACAAAGCTTTATATGGACTTAAACAAGCACCTAGAACTTGGTATGCGAGACTGGATAAGTATTTGATAAAATTAGGATTTACTAAAGGCACAACAGACAGTAACCTATATATGAAAGAAATTGAAAGTGGTTTGTTTGTTTATGATATTATCTTTGGAGGAGAAGATGAAGCAATTGATAAATTTGCAGATGAAATGAAGACTGAATTTGAAATGAATATGATTGGTGAGATGAAATATTTTTTTGGATTGCAGATAACACATAATAGTGATGGTATCTTCTTATGTCAAACAAAGTACTTGAATGACTTATTGAAGAGATTTGGAATGGAGAATTGTAAACCAGTTGGCACACCAATAGTAACTGGACACAAGTTATCTAGCATAGATGAGACTCCTACAATTGAACAAAAGAGGTATAGATCTATGATTGGAGGATTGCAATATTTAACTCGTACAAGACTAGACATATCACATGCGGTTGGAATCATTGCAAGATTTCAAGCTAATCTTAAAGAATCACATTATGCAGCAATAAAAAGAATAATGAGGTACTTGAAAGGCACAATTGAATATGGATTATGGTATGAAAAATCTGATGATTTTACCCTATGTGCATATACAAATGCAAATTGGGGAGGTAGTGTTGATGAAAAAAAGAGTACAAGTGGTGGAGCATTTTTCCTTGGAGGAAGATTAGTTTCTTGGCTAAGCAAGAAACAAAATTGTATTTCATAGAGCACAGCAGAAGCAAAATATGTAGCAACAACAAACAATTGTAACCAGATAATATGGATGAAACAAATGTTGAAGGATATTGGAATAAAATTTGATGAGCCTGCTGTTATACACTATGATAACACCAGTATAGTAAGTATGTCTAAGAATCATGTACTACATTCTAAGACAAAGCATATAGAAATAAAGTATCATGTAGTAAGAGAGAAAATTGCAGAGAAAGAAGTTAGACTTGAGTATATAAGAACAAAAGAGTAGATAGCAGATATATTTACAAAGCCCTTACCTAAAGATACATTTGAGTATCTAAGAGGTATGCTTGGGGTTATGCCCCAACCTAATTTTGAGAAGTGATGCAGATTGTTGCATCAGTCTAGTGGTATATGAGCTCTATCTTTTTCTGGACTAGATGTTGGTACTTCCTCTATGGGGGATTATGTGTTTCTGAGCTGAGTCATGAGGACTCTAGTGAATGTATTTTTTGAAAAGTGTCTTTTGACATTGAAGTTGTTGTTGACATAGTGATGTATTATTTGTCATTGATGTCAATGGGGGAGAAGGATACATGAAAAATCATCTATTGAAGAGAATTTGAGGGAGAAGGATACAAGTAATATAAAATGGAAAACTATAAGAATTGAATAAGAAAATGAAGCAAGATTTGATTGATGAAGAGGATATGAAAATATTTTACAGCATTAGTGTTGCAGTGTTGGTATTCATGGAACTTGGATATTTTTTCATCTATGTTGCCATCAATGCCAATGGGGGAGATTGTTAGGAATGAATATTGAATATACCTTGTGGGGAGTATTTACAACCATTCTGTAGTAGTTGTTGCATTCATGATTGTGATTGTCATTGATGTCAACACAGTGATCTACTGGAGATTAGTAGTGAAGTAGACAGTGTTTGTATTAGCATACGTGGGATATTGAAGATCAAGCTATGTGGAGTTGAGGACTTACTTGATGTTGTTTCCTATGTTCATGGTCAAGAGAACATATAGAAATTCAATTATTCATGACAGTTATGTGTAAATTAGTGGAAGCAGTATTCAGGCAGTGTTCCTGAGAAGTGGCTTGTGGAAACTAGATGATATCTCCTAATCGGGATAGAATCTGGGCATACGAGGTTGTACAAATGATGAAGACATTATGATAGTGATGTGGATGTGACAAAAAGGTTAGAAGTTGCATGAGTGAAGAAGTATCTTGTTTCGAACTCAACAGTTTTATGTACTTATAAAATATTGTGTAACGCGTGGAAGTTTTTTATTTTGTAATTGGTTAAGCCTTGTTGGCTGACTCATTTGTAATTATTTGAGTGTGGTATAAAGGAAGGATTTTTTTCCTTTATTGTAAGGAGATATGAGAGAAAATTATATAGACAATATAGTATGATGTATACTCCAAGGGGGAGTATTGATATTTCAGAGATATAAGTATTTTGGAGATTTTTTCTATATGGCCACAATTTTGAATTTTAAAGTTTTTTGTGAGGACTTAGCCAATTTTCTTATATGTTGCCACCAATGACAAAGGGGGAGATTGTTGGAAATTTGGCTAAGTAGGATATCATATTGTTGTCATTATGGCAACATATACTCACTATGGTGATCGCATAATAGAAGAAAATAATTTTGTATGAGCGCAAGTAACAATTGTTTAAGTACAACAGTATTTACCAGTCTAATCAGAGATAATTTTGGTTAGCGATGTTCAAAGAAGAAGGTTCAGTGCATGCACACTTGAACATGGATAATTCTATCTATATCAAAGTCACATGTGAGAGTGCAAGTCTGTACGACATGTACATAAGTAGATATTAAAGAATTACAGAGACAGTACTAAAGCCAACCTAAATAGAGAAAGAAGATAGAATGTGAATATTAAGTTAAGGGATTATTTTGTTTATCAAAATAATGACTTAAAAATATAAGGGATGACACCATAGATGTTAACCCTTAGGCAACATGAATTAGTTTTGTATTTTGGAAAGAGACTATGTTTTGTAAGCCGACTGGAAGTTATTAATCTTAATAACTTGTATATATGTAAGAAGCATGTAATGCGAAGTAGTAATAAGTTTTGTAATGTTGTAATGCTATGATGCAAAGTTTTATATTGTGAGAAGAAAAATAAAGCAGACTCTGTGTATGAAAGCGAAGAACCTAGAAAGCTAAATTAGAATAGGAAAGCTATTCGGCAGTAGTAAAAGGTTATGTACTTTACCTTTGTATTCAGATATTATTGTATATTGCATGTTTGGGCAGTGAGCTTATCTTGCAAACATCCTATTTTGTAATACCAACTCCTAATAGGGTTGAGGCTTCTAACAAGTCCTAGAGTCCTTTAATCAGGACAAAGACACTATGTGCATGTAATAGACTCCTAGCGGGGTCAACATCCTTAACTAGATACTTTTGATTAGTGGATCAATTGTGGGTATCCTCCCCACCAGGGTTTTCCCTTGGCCAGGGTTTCCTCGAGGACAAACATGGTGTTATGAGTTCATTTTCTTTATTGCTATGCTTGTTATTCAATTTGCTTAGTCTAATTTGTTTTGCAAGATTGAAGTTAATTTTTTATATCCATAATTGGGAAAAAGTAAAATTTTGTGGAATACTAATTCACCCCCCTCTTAGTATTCTCTATTTCTAACAGAGACTTCAAACTAAAGTCAACATACCAAGAGCTGAGCACGAATAGAAAGCTCAAGGATGAGCATAAACACTTGGAAGTCAAAGGATTGAAAAATGCCCTACATTTCCTGAGGGAGTTCAAGTCTCAATGGATTAAGGTTGTACTTAGCTGCATTCACAAAGGTAAAATGTGGTTGGAAAAAATAGTTAAAATATATAAGGATGTAATTCATATGGTTTCTAGATACCCCACTAGTGATAAGGTGAAGGCTATAAGGAATCCACCAAGGGTAGAAACCGAGAAGCTAAAAGGAGCCGAATGGGATGGAAGAGGAATGAGAGTCAACATCATCACCGATCTAGAAACAAGGTTTGGAGCCTATGTCATTGGTTACAATATTTTTCAATCTAGCAGGCCCAACAACGTCCCATTCAGAGTAGTAGATATAGCTTACAAAATTGTTAAGAAAGGTATACAGTTAGACCTTTCCGAGATACTATTGAAATAATTGGAAGAGAACATGAGAACCATTTGGGTAGAAAAGACCAATACATGTAAGTTTGGTTCATTACTGGTTTGCATATTTTTCTACTTCCAGAACTACTTCCCATCTTTCGGTAATGTAGACTGGGATGTCAACCGACTAGTCATCATTCAAATAAATGATTTTATCAAGAATTTAGGTCAGAACTTTGTGACTGTCATGGATGATTACTTTGGAAAGTTTAAGGATAGAATGCACAAAATGAGCAGGATTTCGGGCCAGTTAGTTGAAAAGCACAAGGAAGATATATGTTTTCTGGTGGACACCAACACCACTTTGATCAAGGTAGTTGAGCCAAGAACTTCTTGGGTACCTCGAATGGGCTATGAACTGGATATTGACCAAGCCTCTAGGTCAATAAAGGCACTGTTGGCCAAGCCCAAAGATCCTAAAGCTACTAGGTTTGGAACCTATGAAGAAGCAAAATTAAGGATAAAAATGGATCTAGTCAGAGTAAAGGTTAGTAGGAAATCTAAGAAAATGATAGAAACTTTGGTGAAATAATTCAAAGAAGATGAAGAAGAAGTGACAGCAAATAAGGCGGTTGAAGAAGCAACTGAGGAACAACTTCTAATTGGAAATAGTGAACATGAGGAGGAAACTGAGCCAGATAAAGAAATTCAAGTTGCACCAGTAAAGGCCACAGGGAAGAGGAAATAAGAAGCAACACCTACATGAGCGAGGACAAGATCCTCCACAGCCACTTCTCAACCCCTGAAGAAAGGAATTGCAAAAATCACAAGGCCTACTCCCACAAAACCTTATCAGAAGAAGAAAAGAGGTGCACAAGTCACCACCGAGCAATCAAAGAAGAGGAGAAGACTAATAAGAGAAAAAGATGATGTAGATTCTAAAGAAGAAGATAGTAGAAGTAATTTTAAAGTTGTTGTAAATAAGAATCAATCTATTGATTAGTTAGTTAACAACATAAAGGAAACAGGTAGACTAGGTCACCCTAAGATGAATCGGTATGCACATATGTCAACCGAGGATCAAGAGAAAGTAGAAGAGGAAATCATCCACATGATGATTAAATTTAAGAGATTACCTATTGAGTTTGTAAAATATATCCCTAAGGAACTTCATGATAAGGTATCAACAAGGTGGACATATGCCTTACATAAAGAAAAGAAAATAAGGGAACATTCTTTAATTTTGGCAATGCCTACACTTTCAGTAACTGAGGTTGATGAGATGATGAAATAGTATGCCAACTAATTTTTGATGAAAGGTTGGGCACTAAACATTTTGGAAGGTGAACTTGAAGAAGTTGATGAAAATAGAAAGCTATTATGGACAATTTTTTTGGAATCAATGGCAGAAGAAGATAAACTTACACTGGCTATAATCCCCGAGAAGAAAGTTAAAAGAAAAGGGAAAGGAGTACATTCAGATGATACCGACATAGGCACAAAGGAGCCAATTCATATATCTGACACTGAGGTACAAGATGACACTTATGTCAAGGACTTCTATCTGATTGGATATACTGAAGAGGAGAAACAGGATGCTCCTGAGCAATTAGTAACCACTGTGACAGATGAAGTCTTAATAGAAGACATTACAAATGGAGATCCTGATGATGAAGCTAAGGTTGATGAAGACATCACTATGGCTACAAGTAATACCAAAGAAGATCAACCTACTGAGGCAACAGTAGTAGACATACCGGGTAATTTTCTAATATTAGTACAAGCAATTGATATTGCTAAACAAGGGCAACCAGAGGATCAAACACCTGAGCAGCAGAAGGACACAACTGAAGGATAGGGTACAGAAGAGAAAAAGGACACAAATGAGCTTGAAAAAAAAGAGTAGTAAAGTAAAGAGCTTGAAACTAAAAAAAATGTAGATACATCTACAATTGACACCAAGCATGAATCCCAAGGACATCAAATCAAGACAATAGTCAAAGGGTAGGATAAGGAAGAGAGTGTGTCTATTGAGCATTAAAAGTCTAATCCAGAGACTAAAGCTCTAGTACCATATGGGAAATCTCCCACATCTAGCACTTAAGAAAAGAAGAAAAAGAAAAAGCATGGTAAGAGTCCAGACACATTAGATGAAACCATAGAAATCCCCACATGTGACCCGAGGACTCTAGACCCAAAAGCATTGAGAAGGTATGGAGAACTGTGCACAAATAAGGCTACACAAGAAAAAATAAGATGCGAAAGTAAACATAAATAGGTCTTAGAAGATGTTAGAGAATTTTTTATGCAAGTAGTCCTTGATATCAATGTTGATGAGGCACTCCCATCATTTATCAACTTGCTACTCTAACTAGCCACATAAATGCTCCAAATATAGATGCAGAGAAAATAATTGAAGAAAGATCCAAGGCCAAGATACAGTTAAAGATATCAAAGTGAATCATCCAGGATGTTGTAGTAAATAAAGTAAAGTTATCTAAGGTAATAACCGAGCTTGATGCTATTATTCAACAAGTTATTACAATTTTGTACAAATTATGCACTATAGACCACTTCACTACCAAGCTTAGTGAAAAGATACAAAAGTTAGATGAAGATAACAAGGTTAGTGAAAATAATATTTTGACTGAGCCAAATGCATTTTATGATCATTATGCCAAATTTCAATAAATCCAACAGTTAAGATTAGAACTAAGGAAATAAGAAGATAAAATTAGAGATCAAGTAACCAAGCTATAGGCAAAGTTACTTCCACACCTCAAGGTGATACAATGACATGTGAATAAGGCAAAACATTTAGTTTCCACCCCTGAGATATCAGTAATAGAAAATATTTTTGATATGCATGCACAAGTTGGATTAGAGCACATTGCTCTTGAGAATCTTAAAGAGGAATGGGAAAACCTCTTGGCTACATTACATAAAAACCATCAGAACATTTTTGACAAGCTGTGAGTATATTTTTGGCATTCAAATGAACCGAACACCAGATAATTATCGAGTGATGAATGCAGTATACATCAAGTGAAACAAGAAATGACATAGCAGTTTGGAATGACACAAACTACAAGGCAAAAAGTTTACACCAATTAAGAAAACAATTTACCAAGATCAAGATAAAATTTAATATGGATGTAATCATTAAATTTTTTATGATTCCTATGTAATGATGATCTAGGTTTTTCATTTCTACTGTTGATCTTAGGTTTTCTAAGATAGATTCTAAACCCTAATTAGGTCAAGATCAATTTGATATAAAATTTATAAGGATATCATTTAGACATGTATCATCAAGAAGTAGTCCCACTGAAGGACATCTAAAGATCAAATAGGGTTATGATTGACAAGAATTGATAGAGTATATAGTTTATAAGAAACAGAAGGCTCCCAAGCAGTAGTTAGAGAAGAGTCAATCACATTAAGGTGATAACATATAAGTACATTACAAATTTGAATCAGGTATGTTAAGTTGCTATTTATAGATCAATCCTACTATTACTATTTACCCATTGTAGCATCTTTTAAATCTCTTAACAGAGTGAACTTAATAGTTCTTTTATAAATCTCTTAACTAAGTGCACACTTGATTATGTTTCTAAAACCCTCTCACCAGGTAGATCTAGTTGATCTCATTGTTACTCCTAACAGGGTAAGATAACTAGAAATGATCAAAATCTTTGTAGCCTTAACCAACAAACTTTTTTACTCTAGTAGTGAAGCTTTGTGGATGTCATCCCCACCATAGTTTTTACCTTCTAACAAGGGTTTCTGCGATACCAAAATACTTGAGTTATGTGTATGAAGTTCCATGAATGGTTTATTGATTAGATTACAAGCATTTACATTTCAGTAATATTTTGGATGTATGTTAAATGCAATTGATACAGTTAGTTAGTGATATTCATGTTTACAAAGATTCAGTTTGAAAAGTTTTAAGGGCACTGATTTACCCCTCCCCTCTCAGTACACATCTTTCCATTATCCCAACAATATCAACATGCTTACCTTTTTCCTTTGTAGTCTTTGGTTGCTTTTCTTGTTTTGGCTCATCAGATTTGGTTTCCTCTTCATCATCATCTTCACTGACTGATACTTGTTCCTTGATTGCCTCTTCAACTATTTTCCCAACTTCTTCATCTGTAACACCGAATTGTTTCTTCAAAGTTTTGACCATTTTATCCTTTTTCCTTCACATATTTTCTACTACTAGTCCCATTTTGATTCTAGATTTGGCTTCTTCATAGGTTCTGAACTGTGTGGCATCTTTATCTTTTGGCTCGACAAGTAGAGCCTTTATTGATTTGGTGGTTTGGTCAATATCAATCTCATACTCCATATGGGGTATCCATGCAGTCCTCAAATCATCTTCTTGTATCAAGGTTCTATTGGTGTCTACTAAAAAATAAATATTATCCTTATATTTATCAACTAATTGTGTAGGAATCCTACTTCTCTTATGCATTCTTTCGTTGAACTTACTAAAGTAATCATCCATGAATTGCTCAAATTTATTGTCTAAGCTATTTATAAATTCACCGATTTGCATTATGACTGGTTGGCTTACATCCCATTCAACATTACCGAATGAGGGAAAATAGTTTTTGCAAGTAGAAGAATGTACATACCAAAAGTGATCCAAACTTGCATGTGTTTGATCTTGTGACTTGGATAGTCTGCATATGTTCTTCCAGTTGTCTTAACATCAACTCAACTAAGTTGAGTTGCAAACCCTTCTTTACAATTTTGTATGTGATGTCGACAGCTTTGCATGCAATGTTGTTTGGTCTACTCAAATAAAATATCTTGTAGTCAATGACATAAGCTTTGAATCTCATCTCAAGGTTTCTTATAGTATTAATCTTCATGCCTCTATCATCCCACTCTGCTCCAGTTAGTTTTACAATCTTGGTCTTCGTGGGTGTCAAAAACCTTTGGCTTTATCACAAATAGGATATTTGGTGATCATGTGTATGACATCTTTTGTGATCCTTACAAGTTCATCCAACCACATCTTCCCTTTGTGTACTCATCTAAGTACAATCCTTATCCATTCCAATTTGAACACTTTTGGGAAATACAGTGTGTTGGTTAACGCTTTGATCTCCAAATGTTTATGCTCGTCCTTAAGTTTTCCATTGGTGCAAAGTTCTTGGTAGGTGGCATGGAGCTCAAAGTCTCCAATCTCATTGATTTTTCAATGTATATAAGACCTAATATATTTTAGCAGTAGAAACCTAGGAAGTATTGAAGAAAATGTTCCCTTGTCGTCAGTTTGTGCAGCAACTTCCAGATCAATTTTATAGTTAGGATCTATGTATGTCGTGGTCTTAATCAATATCACCTTCTTCCCTTTCTCTTCTTTAGATTGAGCAGATCATGAATTCGATGCCATCGTCAATGAAAATTTAGGTCTTTGAAAATATTCACGCAAGCTGCTCAGTTGCACCTTAGACTTCCTGAATCACTTCTAGATGCTCTGTGAAACACTCAAATCTTCTTGAAATATTGGCAAAAAATTATTCAATGTTCACTCTATTTCTCTATGGTTTTCTCTATTTATCTATGGTTCTCTCTTGAATGCAATGTTATAAAATGAGTTCATCTGTCATGTATTTATACCCAAAAACCTTATTCATCTTGCGTGTGGTGCATTAAATGCTTTGCTAGAAACTACTTGATTAACAATAAAATCACTCGGTTAACTCAATAGATACTTTAGCTTGGTGAACACTATCAATTCTTGGTTGACTACATAACTCAGTTGCCTCTAACACTTTCACCAATTGGAAATTTCTTATTTGGTCCAGCTTGATCGACTATGCTTATTCCAAGTTAATAACATATAATACCCTAGTGCATCTTAATTCATGTTGATTTGGTAATCATGCAATAGATATAAGGAACTGTTGTAAAATATAACCAATTAAAATTAAGTTCTCATACTTACTTGATAGACTTAGGTGGAGGTGGTGAGATCACCTAATCCAAAGGATGATGTGTCACCAACTGTTGTTCTTGTTCCTCCATTTTTATCTATTTCTCTTCTCCACATTTGGTTCCTTATCCTTATGATTCCTTCACTGGTATTCTCATTTGCATCAACACTCAATTCTAGTGCTCGGTCTCTGCATTCTCTTCTTAGATGACCAACCTTATGATAGTGCATACATGTCATACCTGAATTTGTCCATTTTTGAGATCTTCCTCTCCAATTCATTCTCATACAATTTTCAGCAATATGACCATATCTACTACATGTTTTAAAACTAGCCCAAGTGTTGTAATCCCAAGTGCAAGCATTACCTTGTGTTCTCGATTGATATGTCTTGTTTTGTCCTTTCAATTTCTAGACTTGTTTCATTTTTGTCATGCATTCATGTGATATATGTCCATGCTTGTTGCAAGTTTGACAATGCTTTTCCATATAGTGTCTCTTATGTGACTTATTCATCTTTGATCTACACTCATATGCTTGATGTCCATACTGGTTGAAATTATAACAATAACCATCAAATTTAGGAATAGAGTTAGGAATACCCTTAGCTTTACTTTTGTAGACATTTGATGTGTGTCCTAGTTTCCCACAATGATAGCATGAGAGCTTCTTTGGTTTTGGATTTTTATATACATTCCTTTGTTCAACTTGTTTTGATGACTCCCCCTTCTTGTTATAACCTAGACCAATAGTGTTGTCCAGTATTCTCTGACTATTTAGGAATTCATCCATCATTTTAGTAATTTCATTAGTTTTTTTTATCATCCCATTATGTTGTTGTTGCATTTTCACTTCATTCTTCAGTCTTTCATTCTCTTCCCTTAATTCACCAATATCTTCCAATCTCCTAGCAAACTCATTGTTTACTCAGTTGATTTCCTGACTCACGACAACCATCTGATTGGAAATTTCAAAATGATGCTCGGTAAGCTTTAGTATTTTAGATTCCTTCTCTTCCAACTTTTCAGTCATTTGTCTTTTATTTTCAATAGCCAAATTTCTTTTTTGTTCAACTTGTCTTGTATTGTTCATGACATCAATCATTCTTACCATTTGAGTCTCTTGTCCAATTTGTAGTGCTTTCACTTTTTTGGTAAGGTGTTGATTATTTTCAGACAGATCTGATATGGCTACTTTAGATGCATCAGATATGCTTCTAGATCCTTTAGATAATTCATCTATCTCCTCTTCCTAATAATCAATCTCATTGTGCCAAAATATCAATTCCTTCTTTTTGATCAGTGACTCTCTCAATTTTTCTCTGGCATCCTTAAGTTGTTCCATGAGAATTTGCATCTCCAATTTCTAATTTTTAATTGTCTTTTCAAGCTTATACCTTTCCATCTCTAAGATCTTTTCTCTTCAGTGATTAAACTTTGTCAACAAGAGAACTAGCTCTGATACCAATTGTTGGGATTATGGAAAGGTGAGTTACTAAGAGGGGAGGGGTGAATCAGTAACCCTAAAAAATTTTTTCCCTTCAAACTTAAAGATAAGTTCCTTTATTAACCGACTATAGTATTTACTATCTCCATACTTTCATTAATATAACTGAAATGTAAATACTTCTAATCTAATCAAATAAGAATTCATGAAACTTCATACACATAACACTATGATTTTGGTATCATAGAAACCCTTGTAAGAACATAAAAATTGTGGTGGGGATGGAACCCACAAAGCTTCACTACTGTAGTAACAAAGTTGTCGGTTAAAGCATACAAATTGATCACTTTTGATGATCTTACCATGTTAGGAGTAACATAAAAGATCTCCTAAGATCTATATTGTTAGAGGATTTTAGAAACACTCTTCAAGTGTGCACTCGGTTAAGAGATTAAATTTTTTTTGTTAAGTCTACTATGTTAGGAGATTTTGTCTGCCACAATTGTTAGAAAGTAATAGTGAAAATTGATATGGTTGTAACAACTTACTTTTCTAAATATCAGATCCTTTAAGTGCAAATATCAAATCACCTTGCTGTGATGAATGTCTCCTTTAATACTACTTGATAGCCTCTGAACTATTTTTGATAAAACTTAATACTCTGTCAAAATCCTTTCAACATAACCCTATCTGATCTTCAAATATCTCCCAATGGCGGCAACTTCATATATCTCTCTTTTTATAAAACTGACATCTTTACAATACTTTAAGTCATAATGATTTGACCTAATTAGGGTTGTGTACCATCTTGTAAAATTTTGATCAATGATCAAAATGAATAACCTAATTCAAAATAGCATAGGAATTGTAACCAATCAATGTTTCATTCCCAATAAATCTTTACCTAGATTTATGTAAACCATTTTAGCTTGGTAAAAGTTGTTTGCCTTGATTTATGTGTCATTCCAAACTTTTATGTCAACTCTAGATTACTCGGTAAATGTTGCATCTTTTCCTCGGTATAATACTGGTGTTTTGTAATCTTGTGTGCTTGGTAAACATTTTACTTAGTAATCTCTTGGCTTGGTGTAAGTGCTCGGTCAAGTCTGTGCTCGATTACTATACTTGTAGTTATGATCGACTAACCTATTTTCTCTAGTTACCAACTATATGTTATGACACTAATGAAAGCTCTTAATGCAATTAGGAGTAACACAAAATGCATCCTTAGACAAACTATGCCAAAAATAACCAGCTCTTATTATCTTAAGAGCTATAGTTCTCTACCCCACCATGAAATTATTTAATAACTCTATCAATATGATTGATTCAATACATCTTAACAAGAATCCATGAAAATCATTCCTATACAAATTTCTATCCAAAATAACATAAGGAATCACTTGTGTTAGGAATGGGAACACTGAGAGGGGGGGGGGGGGGGGGGGTGAATCAGTGTTCACTATATTTTAACTTTTAACTTTATTCTTGAAACTTAACTTGAATGCTTAAGTACTGAAATGAAAATTAACATAAACAAGATACATGAACTCAACACATAACACCAATATGGTTACGGGGAAACCAAAATTGGTAAAAACCCCGGTGGGAATTGACACCCACTAATAATCTGCACTAGTGTTTTATGATCCTTGTTAGAAGATCCTTAACCCTATTAGGAGTTCTTTACAATGCTTTTAGTAAAATGACCTTGTCAAGGGTCAGACCCTGTTAGGAGTCTTTTACAATAAACCTGTTAGGGGTGGGGACACATTTTCCTAGAGCTCACTACTCAAGAGGTGAAGGCTACAACCTTCTGATCTCAGATACACACTATATCTGCTGGATGAATTGGCACTGTGACACTGCTTGTCTGATCAGTTCCTTTGATGCGTTGATGCTTTGACCTCTTGCAAAGATCTAATACATCTTAACAACTCTTCACATACTTCTACTCTACTTATCTCAACTCTATATCAACATCCATGCTTATTACAAAGGGTGCATCTCATATTTATATGCGCTTATCAAAACAATTAACTAGGTCGGCCTATAACTGATAACATACAACGCTTCCAATTGAATTGGCTCAAGCGTGTTTACATACAAACATAATTGCATGTCTATAACCTAAATACAATAGGTGCATAGCCTTTACAAAACAATATTATCATCGCTAATCAAATTACCAACAGTTAGCTGCATACTCTGTTTTGTTCTAGCATTGATTGGTTGTGCCTCTTCACCTATCTGTATCTTCATCATATGGTCTCATCTAATCATGAACTCCTAGACTTAGCATGAATACATAAATACAAGCTTAAATTCAAGGGAACATACCTTAACTAGGTCATACACATGTGCGTTGATGCTCTGACCTTCTAGTACTTTGCTAACTGTCTAGTCTTCTATACTTAGCCAAATTCTGATCTTCTGATAATGTGTGCTAACTCCAAAACACTATATGACTTTGTTTCCATAATTAAAACACTATATTTAGTCATATACAACAATATAGTCAACTTTCCAACAATCTCCCCCTTTGTCATTGATGGAAACAAAGGAATATGGCATAGTTACTAACTGTACCCTTATACAAAAATTTCTTTATCATACTCTAACTTATATCTCCCTTATACTTTTTACTATACATCTTCTTTACATATAAGACTCCAAGATTCAATATTCTATACATTACTCCCCCTTTGACATTAATGGTAAAGGTGCTTCAAGAATTGTGACTCTACAAGTACTTACAATGTTAGAACATCCAGATATGCTATCTGTAAGTTTTGGATCTCTTGCTTCCAGAATGCAATCAGTGCATTAACAATCTATAGATGGGCGCATAATGCATATTGTAGCTTCTCCATCTTCTCCAAGTCTATGCTAGGACCTTGATCATATGTCACCATGGTGGCATCAATCTCCTTGATGTTCTGATTTAGAATATCTAGAGAGGGTGCAAGAGAATTCCTGAGCCATGTCTGCCTTGCCCTTATCTTAGACATCTCTTTCTTAGATTTTTCAATCTTATCCATATGTCCTTGGTACACATCATTACACATGTTGACATCTATGGAGGGATCTTTCATTGATTTCTTTACATTTTCTATCATTGCCTCTACCTCTTGGATCTTTTGGAAGTGATCATCCGTCAGCTTATCCTGATCCATACAGTCAACAATAATCTTTCTGCCCTTTGCTAAAAACTCCTTCAAAGATGCTTTACCAATCTTTAAAGAACTTAGGTCAAGTGCAAATTTTCTAACCAATTCATTTAGCCTCTTCTTCATATACTTCTCTTCTGCAACTTGAGATGCATACTCTTCCAAACTAGAAAAATTAGTCTTAAAGGTTGTAAGGATGTTGCTAACATCATCAACTGTATTGACCTTAGACACTTTCTTGTCTGAAGGTAATAGATTGTTCAATATGTTGACTGATTCAACAAACAAGGGGTTCCTCATTACCTATTTTTCCTTTACTTTCTCCATGGCTAAGACACCGATCTTGATCGGGTCTTCTTCTCCCCAAGAATCCAAACTAGTGTCTGGTGTCAATCTTGTCAACAATGATGCTGAGGGTAATGGAGTGATATGAGTGTTATCCACCACTTCTTTCTTTACTCTTATTGTCATTTCAACATATGGCTTATCTATTGGTTCACTTGCTTTTACCTCTTCTCCTTTCTTTTCTTCTACCTTTTCTCCCTCTTTTTCTATCTCTTTCTCTTCTTCTTTACCTCCTTGTTGTAACTTGGGT
The DNA here is from genome assembly GCA_027943335.1 of Chamaecyparis obtusa. Classification (NCBI taxonomy): domain Eukaryota; kingdom Viridiplantae; phylum Streptophyta; class Pinopsida; order Cupressales; family Cupressaceae; genus Chamaecyparis; species Chamaecyparis obtusa. The sequence goes on along the minus strand of BSBK01007772.1, from coordinate 200,866 downwards.
GAATTGTCACCACATAGTGTTTCAGCCTCTTGTGTGCTTACAAAATCCTCTTGAAACTTGTCCAAGTCTTTATCTATATCTGCCATAGCAATCTCTACATTATCAATAATGATAGTGTTGTCCTTTTGTGACTCTTTCATGGGCATAGACTTTTCTGCCTCTGTAGGTGTTTCTACTATAGGCATTGAATCCTGAGGACTTGTAAATGGTACATTTGTGGTCTTTGATTCCTTGGCTACCTTTGTGGGCACTTGAGTTGTGGGCGCAGTAGGTGGGTACATGTTCCTATTCATAAAAACTTTTTCAAAGGCTTTCTCTATTTCCTTTGCAACCAACTCATAGTTCTTGTCCATGATATGTAATGTTCTTTTCTTGGTTCTGAGGTGAGGCTTCACTAGATCTAACAAAAAACATTTCTCCTCTAGAGAACATACTAGGAGACTTTCATCTAGAGTCTTTTCTCTTATCCTTTGATCCTCTTCAATGACTTGTCTTTTTAGGAATTCTAAGATATTCCACACATTTTCTGGAATCATTGTCTTTAGTTCTAGGACTGTCCTTTTAAACTTTAACATGTGTTTGATAATCATTCCATGAATTTATGATTTTTCAATTTCACTATACTTCTCATATAATTTTCCTACTCGATCAATCCTACCTTCATCAACAACCCTTGTACTCAACACACTAAGACTAGGTTTGAAACCTACTTATGGAGGTGCTTGAGTATTCTTCTTACTTTTGGTTGCTCACGAGGATGGATGACTAGTGCTAATTTATTTCTTCCTCTTAGGCATTTCCTTATACTCAAGAGGAGCTGTAAGATCAATTATTTTTGTGGGTGTAGGAGGGGCAACATCAAATTTGTCCTGTTTATCCTTGGGATCTTTAGATTTCTCAATCTTGACCTTCTTTAACTTAGGATCATCTTCCTTACATCCTTACCTACTAGAATAATGGTGCCTAACCTTGAAAGGCCTGTCATTTCATGAATTAGGTCTCCTGTAATCCTTACTGGTACTTCACCTATCCAAAATAGGTCATCATGAATTCTGCTAAGAAAAATCTTTACCCATTCAAACTCATAAAACTCATAAGTCGTAGCATATTCAATTATGGGATGGTTTTCCAACTGCGAAAACTCATCAAGGAAGGTTTTATCTAGTTTCATCATAGTCTCTATGTGCACTCTAATTCTGTCAATACCTACAAGTTCCTTCTTACAATAAATGTATGTATGGATGTCCTCAACATGCAAAACACCCATAGGGGTTTGGGAGAATGCTCCCTCTAAATCATCTAGGGTAGATTTGAAAGGGTTCCTCTTGAAAATGTATCTCTTCTTCTCTGCAATATCAAACACAATAGGAGTAGCCATAACTTACTTGTTTATCACTTTAATTAGGTTTCCAAAAGACTTTTGAATCATCACGACAGATTAGGGCTTCTGCAATCGATCAAATACACTTCTTCATTAGTGAATCGCACTTCAATCCTTCTCAATCAACTGCTAAGGCTTTTGTGCTCTCCAATTTCTCAAACTCAAATGCAATGAGTGATCTGTAAATCTCTGAGTACTTTAAAGTGAAATTATGCCATTAGTGCTTGTCGTGTAAACCAGACTTTCACGAAAATCTCCAACTTTCATTCTGCAATCAATTAGGTAGTGCACTCTTACACATAAGTTCTACTAGTCTCCAAAATGTTAAATCCAAAGGCGCATACTCTAAGGGTGAGTATACCAGCCATGCAAGGGACTAGAGCTAAATTAGCTCCCCCTATGACCCTGAGGGTCATTCATCTAGATGTAGAGGGTGCATCCACTGTGGATGCATCCAATACATTCTCATCAACCTTATCCTTCTTCACCTCTGACCAAATCAAGCTCGCATCTTCTGAAGCTTTCAAAAACTTGACTTCTCCTTCGGTATCTAAAATTGATTTTTCTAGCTTTTTAGGGCTTTCCTGACTTTGCGTTCTTGATCTACAGAACTTTGAGATGTGTCTAGCCTTGTTACATGAGTGACAAATAACTGGAGGCCTTAAATTCCTCGACGCATTGACATGGGTTACCATTTTACATTGTCTAGTTGAGTGACCATTATAGTTGCAAATCTGACATGTAATGCTCTAAGAACTTCTTGGATTTGGTTGATTCTAAATTCTTTGATTATGCTAAGTCTTGTTCTTTTGACTTGTTTTACAATTCATAGCTCTATGACCAAATTTATTGCATGAATAACAGTAGCCATTAAAAGGTCTTACCTCTTTACAGTTCCTTGCTATATGTCCATGCTTGTTACATGCATAACAAGTTCGGTCTACTATCTTGTGCTCATCTTTGGATGGTTCAACATGATCTTTAGTTTGATTTTCAATCTTCTTAGCATTGGTGGAGTCTTCTAGTGCTTTCATCCTTGCCCGCATGTTATCAATCTAATTTTGTGCTTCATTGAATCCAATGTCGCTGGTATCTCCTTTAAGCTTCTGAGCATATAACTAAGATTCTATCAGATCCTTGCTTGTGTGTAATTTGTCAATGTGATTCTTTGCCTCTTTCAATTCAGATTCCAAGATTTCTTTGTTGTTTCTTAGCTCCAAGATTTCCATGTTTTATTGCCTCAATTCCTCATTCAGTTGAAGGTTCTCTTTGATTTGTTCATCATAAACTTCTTGATTGTTAGTTAGCTTATCATCCAGCTCTTCAACTTGATCTTTTAGAGATGTGTTCTCATCATTTAGCTTTTTAACCATTTTTCCCAAATCACTTGTGGAACAATCTTTAAAGTCCTTCTTCAGTCTTTTGATGACTGCTTGAGCATCACTAACTTTTTCTTTCAGTTCTTCAATTTCTTTTTCAGATCTGTCAAAGTCTTCTAGAGAAGCTTCAAGATTCTTTTTCAGATGTTTCATTTCTATCTTGTCCATGATCTCCTCAAGTGGTTAAACTACTTTGTTAAGGACTAGATCTGTGATACCAATTGTTAGGAATGGGAACACTAAGAGGGGGGGGGGGGGGTGAATCAGTGTTCACTATATTTTAACTTTTTACTTTATTCTTGAATGCTTAAGTACTGAAATGAACATTAACATAAACAAGATACATGAACTCAAAACATGACACCAATGTGGTTACAGGGAAACCCAAATAGGTAAAAACCTCGGTGGGAATTGACACCAACTAGTAATTTGCACTAGTGTTTTATGATCCTTGTTAGAAGATCCTTAACCTTGTTAGGAGTTGTCTTTACAATGATTTTAGTACAGTGACCTTGTTAAGGGTCAAACCCTGTTAGGAGTCTTTTACAATAACCATGTTAGGGGTGGGGATACATTTTCCTAGAGCTCACTACTCAAGAGGTGAAGACTACAACCTTCTGATCTCAGATACACACTATATCTGCTGGATGAACTGGCACTGTGACACTGCTTGTCTGATTAGTTCCTTTGATGCGCTGATGCTTTGACCTCTTGAAAATATCTAATACATCTTAACAAATCTTCGCATACTTATGCTCTACTTATCTCAACTCTATATCAACATCCCTGCTTATTACAAAGGGCGCATCTCATATTTATATGCGATTATCAAAACAATTAACTAGGTTGGCCTATAACCGATTACATACAATGCTTCCAATTGAATTGGCTCAAGCATGTTTACATACAAACATAATTACATGTCTATAAACTAAATACAATAGGCGCATAGCCTTTAGAAAACAATATTATCATTGCTAATCAAATTACCAATAGTCGGCTGCATACTCTGTTCTATTTTGGCATTCACTGGTTGTACCTCTTCAACTATTTGTATCTTCATCATATGGTCTCATCTGAACATGTTCTCTTAGATTTAGCATGAATCCATACATACAAGCTTAACTTCAAGGGCGCATACCTTAACTAGGTCATAGGCACGTGTGTTGATGCTCTGACCTTCTGGTACTCTGCTAACTGTCTAGTCTTCTATACTTAGCCAAATTTTGATCTTCTGATAATGTGCGTTGACTCCAAAACACTATATGACTTTATTTCCATAATGACAATAGTATAGTCAACTTACCAACAACTTGAAGTTTGAAATATCTTCATTTTGCATTGTCTAGGCCTTGAGGACCCTCACTGGTTTCAAGGTAATGCTTCATTTCTTGGATCCAACTTTAGGAATGTGCTAGTAAAATAGTATGATATGCATTACCATGAATTAGGATAACCTCTTCTTCATCTTGTTTGTGTTACTCTAACTTACCAACTAGCTATTCACACATACCTTTGCCTCTAACAAGATTTGTTACCTTGATTTGAATGTCATATTCCATGACTTTTGTAATCCAACCAACTCTTTTTTAATTAAATTATTTGTTCAACAAAAAATCCTTAATACTTGGATGTGCGACCATAAGATGAATCTTGTTATTTTACACCAAATATTTAATTTTTTAAAGACTTCTTATGATAACTAGTACATGGTTTTCAACAAATGTGTACCTTTGTTTGTACCCTTCCAAATCTTGGCTGAAGAATGTAATTGATTTCTCTTGTTTATCATCATTTTGATGCACCAACATTGGTGAGTTTAATCCACATTCCAAAAGCATATAATATGAAATCTTTAGCAAACTTTGGGTTGATTAGAGTAGGTGTTATTGCAATGGCTTCTTTTACATCTTCAAAACTCCTCTTAACTTCCTTTGAACAACTAAAACTTACATTCTTCTTTAGAATTTGAGTCATTGGTTTCAAGAGAGATTCAATATTAGGAATTAATCTCCTAACAAAGTTAATCCTTTCTAAAAATATTTTCAATCCTTTCTTCCGAGATGGTAAAGGTAGAGCTAGAATTGCACTTAGTCTTTTAGTATCTATTGTAGTGCCTTGGTTAGAAATAATTTGGCCTATAATTTTACCTTCATGGAAAACAAAGATTCATTTCTTAGGATTGAGTGGAACTCCATATTATCTACATATTTCAAAAATATTTCTTAAATGCGTGAAATGCTCATTAGAATCCTTTGAAAAAATAGTTGTCATCAAGATAAACAAGTACAAATGGGTTCATTAGACCATGAAAATCCATCTCCATAACCTTTTATAAATTTGCACCAGGATTGGACAACCCAAAAGGCATCTTTCTATAAGCCATGGTACCCCATTTTACAGTAAATTTTATTTTAAACTGATCTTCTTCCCTTACCAAAATCTGATTGTACCCTGAAAAAACATCTAGCAATGAAAATCTATCAGAACTTGATAATTTTCTCCATTGAGGGTAGAGGATGGTAATCCTTTAGAGAGGATCTAGTAAGGTCTATAAAGTCCACATACAATCTAATCTCACCATTTTTCTTCCTCATAGGTACTAAGTTAGAAACCTAAGATGTGTGCTTAATAGGAAAAATGGTGTTACCTTCAATAAGCTTACTTAACTATGTTTTCATTTAGTGTTGAAGCTTTGGATTCAATGACCTTTTTTTTCTTACTGGTTTTTCATTTGGTTCTAGCTCTATGGTATGCTAGGGTAAATAAGGATCAAATCCTTTCAAATCATGGTATTCCTAGGAAAAACAATCATTAAACTCTTTACAAAGTGAGATAAAAACTTGTTGTTCCTCTTTGGTACATACCTTGCCAAGCTTCAAAATCTTATCCATGAAGACCTCAATAGGCTCTTAATGATCCTCTTTCACTGCCATGTTGGTTTTATCCATTCTTACCTAATCATCTACATTAAATATAGACTCAAAGGTGACCAAACCCTTTGGTAATTTATTAGTTTTTTACCAAATAATCTAATCACCATACTGCTATTATAATTTCCTCTTATTAACATTTGAAAAGTTAGCTTCTTCAATAAAAAATTTAGAATTTTTTTCACTCTCAAACACTTGCCAATTGACATTTTTATCTAGAACTGATGGCCTTACAACCACCTTCACATCCTCTTTATTTTGAGTTCTAGGCACGTATATCAAATTGAAAGCATCAAATTATTCAATAAGATTCCAAATCCTATATTTATACAAATTGAGAAAATATTTTTTAGTCACACTAACATTCCTTGATTAATCACAAGCTCACTATCACCAAAAACTTGTAGAGCACTGATTTTCTTCTTTCTTTCCCATTCTAAGCCATGTACAAGTGCTTTATATTCTATTGTATTGTTAGTACAATTGAAAGAAAAATAAAAATTGGAATAGTATTTCTCACCTTTATGGGAAACCGACATAGCACCTCCATCAAAACCTACCCTTATTCTAGAACCATCCAAAAATAACCTCCATAACTCATTGGATTGTTGTTCACATTGTTGTTTTTGTTCTTTTACAAGGTTTGGGACAACAACATTTTTTTCATGCATAATATAAATACCTAACCCAACTCATTCCATATGTTTCAATGGTTCTTATTTATAATTTTTAGCTGCACATTCATATAAAATTATATCATGAATACCTTCTATTAGGGTATTAGGATCTTGGATAGCAAGCTGGTCTTGTTTATGAAAATCCAAATTTGCATTAACAACACTAAAGGTATATGGTTCTTGTGATGTATGAAATGGTAAGAAATGTAAAGGGGTATATTTCCTAATTCATAACACACATTGGAATCTGAAACCACCTCAAAGAAAATTTTATCAACACCTCCTAATGATAAGGATGCTAATGCAAGATTTATGCTTCTTAAGGTTTCTATTCCTTTGTTGCTTAAAATTGAGAAGGAGAGAGATAATAACAATATGCAAAAGAATAAACAATAATAGATCTAATCTTATATAATTGAAATGCTAATGTGTAAATAAAATAGAGAAATAATTGAATGCACCTAGAAATAAAATGGTAGAAATAAAACTTTAGATCTGAATTATTGACTGTCAGAGTCTCAAAATGACTTGTAACTGCAGATCTAAAACCCAAAGACTTGTAGCTTTTTGTGCCTAAAATTTCACTGTGAAAAGGGAGGGACATGTCACCAATTCCCTCATGTTCCCATAGGCATGTCTATAATGCTATCATGTACCAAGGGTTTTCTTCCAAAAAACCTACAAACAATCTCTCTTAGTCTCATGAAGGCTCATATGTTTTAACAACTCAATCTGAGGTCTTCTGTACCTGTAGATATGGGAATTTTTTTATTTTTATTTTTGTGTGTGTGGTTATATAGGGTTTTCCCTTGGTCAACCCCCTATTTTGGTGATTTCCACCTCCATAGATAGACAATGTAATAAAGATAATGTGTAGTGCTCATCAATCTAGTGTATGTCTAAATTGTTATAAGCTAAAATGCATGAAAGAATGTTGGAAATATGTTTGAATGCTTGAATGAAAATTTTTCGTAGCCTTGATTAAAAAGGAATGAGATGTATTCAAATTAGGGCTTCAACCTTAAAATTTATCTGATCATGCCAAAATTAAGTGTGAGGGGTTCTTTTATATAAAATTGGGAGGTAAAGTGGAGCATGCCAATCACAAATCTAAATCCCCTACAAATACCTCGAGATAGGAACCCAGTTCAAATAAGGGCACAAAAACCATAGGACATGTTTCCAATGGTGACATATCCCAAGGACATGTTTACAATGGTAACATGTCCTGCCCTAAATAGACCAAGATTTGGTTTGTAGGTCTCGGATAGTCAGGAGATGCGAGAAGAAGTCAACAAACTAATTGTGATATCAGGATAGTATACCAAGACCACAAAAATAAAAATAGGGCCTAGGAGGTGAAATACAATATTTGATTGGAGAGAAAATAGAGGATAACACTTAGAAATAAGGGCCTACCTTGATTTTGAGCAAGTATGAAGAGATTAGAGGACCCATATTCAAATTTAGGTATGCATTAAGCGTAATGATGAAGTCCTATTATGCAATCTATAATGAGAACACATTAAGGTAGGTTCTAAAAAATCTCAAAATTGTAAACAAATTAGGTTCTTACAATTTATAATGGTGCATTTAGCCCCCACTTTCATGGTATATGACACTACATGCATATGCAATCTAAATTACAAGAAATCAGTAAATGAAAAGGATATGTCAAAGCTCCTAGTGTGAAATTCCTCCAAAAAAGTGTTGGGTGCCACAATTTGCAAAAACACATGCCAGTTTAAAATCATAAATCACCTAGGGCTTACTAAGAGATTGATTAAATTTGTGGGTAGCTATATGCTCCCTTGTTTTGACTTGCTAATAGGAAGGTGAAACAAGGTATCATGTATAACACAACGAATTGTGAAAGAAAATATTTTTAACAATTGACATAAAAATAGTTCAAGATGATCTCAAGACGTCCTAAAAATCATTTGGATAGCTAGGAAATTGAGTTATGATTGATTAAGTTAGTGAATGCATTAAATGACCTAAAAAGAGTTAGTAGGTGGAAAGTGAAAAATGACATAAAAAGTAAGTCACTTAAATAAGAAGTTTATCTTTATTCAAAGTGTCATTTTCATTATTTCCTTTTGTTTGTGTTTTTGAAAAGGAGAGAATATGCAAAGGAGAAAGTTGATTGAGTCCACATGGATTGAGAATTTGAGGTGCATCATGGAGGAGGGGACACCCCTAGATGTGGTATGCATAAAATCACGTATTTGAGTTTCTTGCACTACATTTTTACTTTTGTATTTGATAGGATCGTAGAGTAGTATGCATTGTAGAACTATCAAGTAATCTTGACCCTTCCGAGTAGCCATATTCCTAGAAACTTGACCTATCCCAAGAAATTTGACACATCCCTAAAAATTTGACCTATCCTAGAAAAGTCAACCTATCCGTGGAGATTTGACATGTACCTAGAATCTAGAATTTGCATTTTTCTGATGCATTTTAATTGTGATATATGTTTTGTGTTATGATACTATTTTGTTGCTTTGAGATTGTAGGAGTTTCTTGTCATGTGAGAGCACACAAGTGTGAAGATGATGTCATACCTGAGAGGAAAATTTGGGTAGTTGAGTTCCATTTATCTAAATCTACTCAGAGATGTAGACCTCTACTAGGCATGTAGGTTACCATCTATGAGATACCATAGTGCTATGTTGATGGCCCTCACAGAGAGCTGGGATGAGGATACTTTTACATTACATCTACCTACTATAGAGATGGTCATCACTTTGGAGTATGTTTACCATATCGTGTGATTACGTGTTTATCATCACTTTGGAGGATGTTTACCATATTGTGCGATTACATGTTTGACGGAGGATAGTGAGATGTGCTACTTCACAATCTGATGTCGAGGTAGATAGAGATCAACTATATTTCCTTGGCCATTCCTATCCTCATGAGAGTAGTAACCATATATCCTTATAGGAAATTTTGTACACAACAAAGGATGTTCCAATGGTGTGAAAGGTGATGATATGTACCATTGTAGTAATAGTGATACTTGATTTTAGAGGGACTACCTTTCTTGCACTATTGGCACACATAGTAAAAAGTATGGAGGAGCATCACATTGTCTTCTCTTTGGGGAGAAGTATGCTCGCCCATCTATATTATGAGTTGGATAAGTATGTATGTTATTAATTTAAGAGCCTTACCACATGCACACCACTATAGGTGTGGATGTTTGAGCATATTCCTTATATGTGACCCATCAGATTCCCCGTTGAGATATATCCTATAGATCCACATGCCTTTTCCTATCCATTGAGTAGTTTGTGGTAGTGGGGAGATCTGTTGTATTGGAGAGTCACCATCTATTGGTTGTAGGAAACTAATATCATATGGAGGCCATACCAATAGATGCTTATGTGTATAGACATGCATCTCCAATTGATATGTATGTATAAGGATAAGTGGCTAGAGGGGAGGCATAGTTACATTTTGGTGCCCTTTTATTTTGATACAGTGAAGAGGCAATTCAAATTTCCATAGGGCATTCCTAGAGAAATACCCATTTATTCTCATAATCAATGCTTCAATCTGCAAAGGATGAACAAGATGCCCCTATGCCACATAATGTAGTGGATGAAGGTTTTTTGAGAGAATACCTTAGATATGCTAGTGTTTGTTACCCTCATTTTTCTCAAAACCCTCGGGTGTAGTTTTAGTAAGTGAAAGTCCTCAAGTTGAATTTCAAGTTGAACTTCTGTGAAATCAATTCAGGTTCAAGTTCAAACCATTTCCCACTTCTAAGTCTTTTAATACTCATATTTGTTTGTTTCTTAAAAGGTCAGTCGGTCTCAAGAATGAACCTAAACTTGAACCTAGTCTCGAACCTTAAGTTAGTTCAAGTTCAAGTTCATGATTGTAAAAAGATAGCTTATGTACAGGAAAGTCGGCGGGTCTATCCGGTTTTCAAAAAGAGGAATTATGTTTTGTAGCACTCTAAGTGTTTATTCAAAAGTGGAAACTACTGTACAAAGGTTGTCTTATCTAATTGGATAGTTCACGCATGTGAAGATTGGAAATGACAGCGTGACGTAGAGGGAGTAATTAATATGCAGATATGGAGATTGTGTACTTTCCTTGGGAATTAAGATTTTCATGCCGAAACACCTAGGAAATTAATTAAGAAGTGGCTTGGCCTATCAAATCAATCATTCCTTCAGTTATGATATTTATTACAAGTACACCTCAAGATTTTTGAGATCTTATGGTATTTGTGAATAAATGTTGATTGATTAAGGCTTCTCTGTTAAGTTATCGTTGCCTAGAGAAGGAGAAGGAGCGACAAAACTGGTGGAGAAAATTTGCAGAAAATTATGCATAGGAAAGCGTTGAGTTTTTTCTTTCTCTTTGCAGTTTTCAGATTACAGAGGCTCATTCTATGTTGCAAATCTTTTCCCTTGATATTGTTAAGATGTCATTGTTTCATCTGAAACTTCCTAAAGAAGAGAGTAAAACACATCTGCTAGTTTCCCTTCCAGAAATAGGAGATACTTTCTTGTTAAATTTAAACCTTGGGGAGCTCTGGGATAGAGTCTAAAATTCTTCAGAAAGAACCTTTTCTAGGAAGTTATTAGGAAGTGGACTTTTAGAGGCGGCTACATTTCCCTCAGCTCTGATTTGCCCCGAGTTGGTGTTGGAATGTGCTAATAAATATGACGCAAAGGATAGGTGCATTAGAGATGCGTCAGGGGAGATTTTGGTTAAAATTAGCAGAGAAACAATAATGGTCGCCCTGCAAATTCTAGAGAAAGAACCATATGAGCCATGGACCTTTATAGAAGCAGAACAGGTGTATGATGCAGAGAAGAAAAAGTATAGTTCTTCTATAGCCCAAGTATGGCTCGCAAAACTAGAGAAAGGTAGGTCTAGGTTACCAAAACCTCTTACAATTGAGCACCTTCGCAAGTACATAGCCGATATGGTACTCCTGCTAAATAGGGTAAAAGGGAATTCATGTGCTTTTCATTGGGAAAACTAGATGTTTTGTTTTATTTAGAGGATTATAGAAGGGGATAAATTCATTGACTGGACGGACCTGATAGCGGAGAAGCTTCATAAGGAACTCTTAAATGTTACTAATTTATCTGCATTTTATATGTTGTCCTATCTGATTTATATTTTAGCCTATTGCTGAGCCTGGGAGGGGTTGCCTCATGAGGTGTGGACAAATGATATGAGGGTGTATGATTATTTCACATGCCTACAGAAGGAGAAGTTTCCCAGTGTCTACAAGTTAGTAAATGATAGATTTTCAAGAAAATTAGTGTTTGAGTTGAGAGGTAAAGATAATTCCAGACTTTCTGAAGAGGCCAAACAAGTAATCAATGTGTACGGCTATCATTTTATTCAGTTCTCAAAGTTTACTTATCTCAGGGTAGGCTCATTTGATGGAGGACCCTTCAAACTCCTAGGTTCTGTTTAGATGATATAGTCCTAATGGAGCTATATAGGCAATTGGTTCTACTCGAGCAGAAGGTTGGGACTCCAAGCAAATCTTCAGGTATTCTCTTCCCGACTGAGTTAGGACATTATAGATGTAAGATTTTTCAGGATGCTTTGGCTGTGAAAGAGGAGCTGAATGCTTTTTGTTTACAAACTTATATTCCCAGGGTGAATTTTGACTACTGAGGCTTTGCAGGAGCAAATCTCAATGTACCAGAGACCTTTATGCATCTCCCAGAGCTAGAAGACTTTTGGATTAGCTGCCCTGATGAATTGGAGGTGAGGAAAAGATTATGGTCTCGGTTCACTTTGAGACAAATCATTACTTTCAGGTTGAATATGAAGAGAGATGGGATAGAGGAAGATAGTGAAGCTAATATTCTAGATTCCCTATATTTGGAGAAGGTTGAAGCTCTTCCCATCCCTAAATTTGATTGGTCAGAGCCTAAAGAAGATGATCTACATGATAAAATGAAAAGAGTGATTGAGAGAATAGAAGCATGGTTGCTAACTAGAAGAGCCTCTGATACTCCTTTGCAGTCCTCTAGAGGACAAGTGAAAATAAAAAAGAAGTGTTCAACAAAGAAAAGTTATGTTTTGACTAACTTAAGTGTTAATCAACCTTGTGCAGGGAAGGCCAAATCTGAAGTCAAACCTAAACTTGAACAAATTTCTCCACAGGTTCAAGTTCAAGTTCAAGATCAACACCCAGTTGAACCTGAAGTCTGAGTGACCCAGTCAAGTGTGAGGGTGAGGGAAAGATCTCAAAAGCAAAAAGCTATTCCTAGCATCATCATGGATTTAGATGTTTCAGATCCTGATCCTGAAGTAGTACAAATAGAAGATCATAATGTACCTGAAATGGTGGATGATCAATAGACACCACAAGAAACAAGGAAAATTCCTATGGACTCGTTGGCACTTCTCAGTAAGTATGACACATAGAAGAAATCCTTTGTTGCCCCACCATGGTTAGAAACCCCGACAAACAAGAAAAGGAACATGGTTCCTCTATCAATGCCTATTGAAGATGTGGTAAGTAAATATCTGGGGAAAACATCTAAGGTTAAGAAGCCAAAGATGGAATCAAGGATCAATTTTGATGAAGGCAGTGGCCGTTGGGTGGCAGAAATTGCAAAGCCCATGGGTGATAAAGTTGAAGAGGCCTCAGCCCAGGATTTTCAAGTATCCAAGGTAGATTTGGGAAAGGATACCAGAGCCACTGACATGAGATTTTTTGAAGTGTCAAATAAAAAGATCGCTAGTCAGGTCTGGAAAGATGCCAGGGATAAATAGGACTTGAAAGAGGCAATAAAGAGTATGGCTCAGTATATAAATGCCATTCAGCACCCTGAACCATTTCCCCTGAGTGAAATGTCTGCTTCAATTGACATGAAGTCCCCTGATAACCAACATTTCCTTGATCAAGTTCAGAGGAGTAAAGCAACAAGCAAAGCATTTGATGACTGGATTGAGTGCATGAAATTAGAGACTGTCAAAATGTTAAATGATTTAGGTCAAGCCCATATTGAAGGAGAGCGCCTGATAAAGAAGACAAAAGACAAGATTGAAGAATGGGAGCTAGAAAAGACTACTTGGGTTAGAGAACTTCATTGGATTGAAGAAGTTGAAGAATATGGTTTACATAAGTTCCTTAAGGAGAAAGTAGTGCTAGGGCTAGATGATAAAGTCCTATATGTCATAAAAGAGTGTATCAACTAGAGAAATGAAGCAATGGTACTGGGAATTACTGAAATTAGGAACCTTGAGAAAGAGCTAAAAACAATAAAGGAGATCCTCTCTAGTGATATAAAATGGATCAGTGAGCGGTGTCAGGAGGCTCAAGGGGAGTTCGATATGTAGGTTGAGCAGGTAATCAAAAACATAGGCAACTGGTTTGATGAAATCAAAAGCACGAAGGCACCTATAGATGAACATTTTACAAAAGCTGGGCGGATAGAATCAATGATGATTCTGCAGCAAAATCATTTGGTCATGCATAACAAAAAGGTTACCGAGCTTAGCAGGGAAAGTGAAGTCTAGAAGCATAGGATCGATTTTCTTGGTTTGCCACATCAGCTAATAATATCCAAATTTACCACCTCATTCAAAGACTGGAAAGCAGTGCGACTTGTAGCAGCCTCAGCTCTGTAACCATCAGGGACACTTGGCAGCAGTTGAAAAGCATTTTTGAGTCCCAGTCCAGTTTTTATGCTTACTGCTAGGGTAGTTTCTTAGATTTAGAATTATTTACTTTCAAGAAGACAATTTTACGAAGTTAGTTATGAAGGCCCTGCATGGCTATTTATTAAAAAACTTTAAACTAATTAAGGGTTTGGCTCTCTGAGATTTTTGGAACTATTTTCATGAAGTCTATGTTTTAAGTTTCTAAAATTGATATAATAGAACATATATGCTATCCTATGGTTTTATATATGTGATTAAGCTTTTGGAATGGTAGATACTGTTATTTATCAAAGTATGGTTTGTTTTCCTATGGAAACAAATTATATTTGAAGAAGGCTTGACTATTATATTGGTTGATTTTATGCTTGAAGCAATAGAGGGAATTAGTGGAAAGATTTGGTTTTAAGCAGTGAATCTTTTGATTATGTCAGAAGTGAATGTTCTTTTATCTTGCACATTCTTTTCATGGTGATGGAATGAGTGTTTTTCCTTATGTGTTTTTCGGTGAAAGGCACGCATGTTATTCATTCTTTGTTAATAAAATCCTATTGAAAATCCACTAGCGAGGGGCTACACCTTGTGAATTTGTAGAGATTTTGCTTTCAAAGGAACTCATTTGTTAGTATTGGGGTTTTCTTTTTTGATTATACCTTATTGGGATCTAAAATCTATTTGAAGAAAGGAAAAAATTGTATACTAACAGTTTTTGGTGACTCTGCTAGGGAGCGTCTAATAATAGACCAGGATTGACATTCTTGTATTTTAATGGTCAACCATGGTGTTGCCTGCTGACGTTATTCCTGGTCAAAGGGAACTTCCTCTAGTTTTGCAACCAGGCCTAGAGTTTTCTGATACTCAAGAGGATATAATTGTTGACATTAATACAGTAGCCTAGAAATTGAGAACTAACGATCAACAATATCATCAAGCAAGGTTAGTCCTTGAGGAAGAGGAAGAAATCAGAGAAAGGCTCAGAGGTTTGCCTGTAGTCCAAGAAGCTATTGTAGTTGACAGAGTAGTTCAAAGGCCCTGAGAATAACTGGTTCTTTATTTGTTTCATTTCATCTTCAATAAACTGGCTGAGAAGAGATTTACCAAGGGAGAGAGCAAAAGGTCTATTAGATTCTGATTTTGAGGATCTAGCTAAGCTTAATTTTAAACCCCAGACTCCTTCTAGGTGAAGACAGTATAAGACTGCCAGTAGGCCTTCTTCTCCCACTAAGTCTCCTCCTATAACTACTTTTAGTTCTTTGGTCTCACCAGGAATTGTAACTCCTTCTTTTGTAGATTTAACACCTTTGAACTTCATCTTACCCACTATGGCACAAAATCAGCCTTGGGGTGTTGTTGTAGGACCTTTGAGTTTAGGTGCAAATCTTGGAAATCTACCTAAAGGTCATGACATCTTACCCAAATTTAGTGGTGATGGAAAGAAAACCCCTGAGGATCACTTGAATGCTTTCAATACAGCATGCAGAGTTTTAGCAGTAAGCACTGTTGATGTGGCTATCAAGCTTTTTGTCTTGACCTTAACTGAGACTGTAGCTGAGTGGTTTCATAGTTTACCACATGCTTCCATTACCGATTGGGATTCCATGAAAATAGCATTTGAAACTAGGTTTAAATCAGTTGATGATTCAAATACCCTTTTGATTCAGTTAAGTTAGATGAAGAAGGAGATTCAAGTTCCCATGAGAGAGTTTGTGGCAAGATTTAACAAGGGAATTCAAGTGATTCTAGCTGCAAGTAGACCAAATGATGAAAATCAGAAGGGTTTCTTCTTAAATGCTATGCCCCCAGATGTTTCATTTGCTTTGAAAAGAGCTAGGTCAGCTCACTTAGTAGCTGCTCAGAACCTTGCCATTGAACTAGAGGATGATCTAATAACAAGTGGCAAATGGAGAAAAGATGTTCAAGCATCCAGCTCTCAACCCTCTACCTCCTCATCGTCAGACCCTATAATTCAAAGACTGATGAATGACTTAATAACCATCAAGTGACAATTACCCAAAACTACCAATCCTTATCAAGATATCCCATGCAAGTATCCAGTTTAAGGATCTTCAAACTTAGGAAAATAGTTTAACTTACCCCCTGCTTAGCAGAGATTGCAGATTGAACCCCCACCAAATAAAAGAAATATGTGTGTGTTCCATCTAACTAATGAACATGAGGGAAGTACATGTCTGGAAAGCATAAGATATGCACAATTAGAAGCTGAAAAAGAAGTAGCAGCGAAAGTGACTATTGAAGATATATCCTCTGAGGTGCTTGGCGACTCTGGAAACTTTTACTTTGAATATGAATTAGACTCCGAAAGGGGGGGAGACATATTGTTAACCTTAGAGGATAACTCTTGTTCAGTCTTGACAAGAAACCAGCGTGGAGGAAAGGTGAGTAATTGGTCAAATGCAGCAACTAAAGGTAGTGAAGGGCAAGTTAGTGATCATCCAAAAATTTTGAAAACAGGCACTCCAGAGGAGCAAGCTATGAAAAGGTCTGAATCTGATTCTCCTTTTAGTATAGTTGATTTTTGTAAAGCTTCAAAAGTGAAAATTTCTACTACGAAATATTTGAAAATGAATCCTTGGGAGTTAGATAAATTAGTTACTTATGTCAAAGGTCCTTCTACTGAACCTAAGGCTCCACAGACAAACAATGCATGTTTTAAAGGACAACCTAAAAAGAAGGGAGAGACAATTGAACAAAAGCCTGTCAAGAAACCCGCTCCTAGCATTCCTTTTGGTTTGAAACCTAAACCGTTCTATGTGTCTCTATACATTCATGGTTTCAAATTAAATAATTGTATTATTGATTCAGGGGCTTCAGATAATATTATGCCTTCATCTATGGCCAAAGCATTAGATCTTCCTATAACTGATACCTTTGGATGCTGCTATTCTATGGATGCTAAACAAGTCCCACTCCTAGGTCAGATTAAAGATGCCCAGGTTGCCTTGGCAGCTTTCCCAAATAAGAGAATGAAATTAACCATCTTAGTAGCTAATATTCCAGCCAGCTATGGTATGCTTCTTAGCAGAACCTTTTGTCAGGATCTAGGTGGTGAAATAAAATTGGATTGGTCTCAGGCCATAGTCCCTATAGGCAATAAGAAAGTTACTCTTCTCCTAGAACCCAAATCCAAATACACGGTTTTCCCCTTAGAAGACCCTAAATCCCAGATATTGTATCAAGAATCTGAGTTTGCAAACTATGTCATTTTATCAGATGTTGGTCTTCCAAATCCAGTGATTATAGATGAGGGACTTCTTTGGACACTTGAATTTGATGGCAGTTGTTCTTCAACAGGCTCGGGGGCTAGAGTAGTCCTCATTTCTCCTATTGGATAGAAATTTCCTTTTTCATTCAAACTGGAATTTGAGAACACTAACAATACAACAGAGTATGAAGCTTTATTGTTAGGTATAGAAGAAGCTAAGAAGAAGGGGATTAAACTTTTGAGAGCACGTGGTGATGCAGAACTTATTGTCAAACAAGTCAAGAAAATGTTTTTAGTGAAAAATGAGAGACTGAAACACTACAAAAATAGGGTATGGGATGAACTTGAGTGGTTCGAAGCCTTTTCAATTGAAGCAATTCCTAGAGAGTATAACTCAAGTGCTGATGCTCTTATCGGGTCAGCATCCCTACTTATACCACACCCAGACTTCATAGATGATCATTACACCATTGAAGCCATTCACAGACCTAATGTTCCTGATAATTCCTCTTCCTGGCAAGTGTTTAAAGATGATGCTCACATAAATGAGTTTCTATAGGGATTGGATAAGTTCTCAACCAACTATTATGAAGGGTTAGAGTCTGAATGTCATGAATTTTGTCCATGGAAGGAATCTGGTGCTTTAGTGGAGGTGATACAACTTAAAGGAAATTCTATACCCAAAGGATTAGTGGAGTTTGAAAAGTTGTTTGACAGGAGAGACTGTTATTTGAATTCACCTGACATTCTGGACAATATTCCTTCAGGTGAATACGAAAAAATTAATATTGGCAATGAGTTCAATCCCAAAATGGTCAATTTAGGGGTGTGTTGTGATGAAGATGAAAGAGGCCGCTTCACCAAGTTATTGAAAGAGTATGGTGATGTATTTTATTGGACTTATGAAGATTTGAAGAACTTCAAACAGGGGCATTTTTCACACCATATCCCTTTGAAGCCTGGTACGTCACCGTTCCATCAGAAATTGAGAACATATAATCCAAAGGTGGAAGATGCCATTTTTAAAGAAATTGACAAGATGCTTCAAGCAAGAATTATTTTTCTGATCCATCATTCCACGTGGGTGGCCAACATTGTTCCTGTACGTAAACACAATGGAGAAATTTGAATATGTGTAGATTTCAAAAATCTTAATCAGTCTAGTCTCAAGGACAACTTTGCTCTGCCTATGATGGATCAAATTCTCCAAACTGTTGTTGGTTCAGAGATGTTGTCACTACTTGACGGCTTCTCAGGCTACAATCAGATTGTTGTTGCAGAAGAAGACCAGCATAAAACAACCTTTACTACATCGTGGGGCACATTTTCCTATAAGAGAATGCCTTTTGGCTTAATTAATGTTGGGGCCACATTTCAGAGAGCTATGAATTCTACTTTTGGCCATCTGCTAAACAAGACCATCACTATTTACCTGGATGACATGACCATTTTCTCTAGGAGGCGTAAGAAGCATTTGAAGGACTTGAGAGAGGTTTTGAAAAGGTGTAGAGATCATGGTGTTTCCTTGAATCCAAAGAAGTCAATATTCTATGTAACAGAGGGTAAGTTTCTCGGTCATTTAGTTTCCAAGGAAGGCATTAAAATCGACCCAAAAAGAGTCAAGGCTATTCAACAGTTGTGCTTACCTGTTAATTGGAAGGGAATCAAATCTTTTTTCAGTCAAGTTAACTTCTTAAAGAAATTTGTACCAAACTTCGCTGAAACATCAAGACCGATGGTAGACCTGTTAAGTGAAAAGTAGAGTTTTAGATGGGATGAACCAGCTGTTAAATCATTTGATAAGATTAAGGAGGCGATAGCCAACACTCCGACATTGATACATCTAGATTTTAAAAAAGATTTTGTCATATACTGCTATGCATCAGAGCACACGATGTCTGGTGTGCTATTACAAAAGAATGATAATGGGGAAGAAGTGCCCATCTCCTTCATGAGTGTGCCACTTAAGAAACATGAGCTACGCTACTCACAAATAGAAAAATAGGTGTTTGCAGTAGTAAAATCAATTAAGCAATTTCGATACTACATACTTCATTCACATTTTGTGGTCTATGTTCCAAATTCCATTGTTAAGACTATCCTTACTCAACAAGAAGTTGTAGTGAATAACAGGGCTAGCTGAGTTGCAAAGGTACCAGAGTTTGATCTTGAAATTAAACCTACAAAGCTAGTGAGAGGACAAGGCCTATGTAAATTGATGGCTGAGAACCAAGAAGAACAAAGTTTACCAAATTGCCTATTTGTAGCGACAAATGACTCATGGCTTTCAGAAGTAGCTTTCTTTCTGACCTATGGAGAGCCTCCAGAACATTTATCAGCTAAAGAAAGAAGAAATCTGAGGTTGAAGGCAGAAAAGTATGTCATAGTAGAAAATGTTTTGTATAAAAAGGGGTTAGATGGAATGTTTTTGCGATGTGTTGACAAGGAATAGCAGCAGAAGCTATTGCAGTTGTTTCACAATGAAGCATGTGGAGGTCACTATTCTTCCTCTGTGATAGCCTTTAAGATACTAAGAAATTGCTATTATTGGCTTGGAATGTTTAAAGATGCATACAAGTGGGTAGCGAATTGTGAGAAGCGTAAGCTTTTCTCACAAAAACCTCAATTGGCCGCTTTGCCACTAAGACCTGTGATTATCGAGGAGCCTTTCCAGCAGTGGGGGTTAGATTTTATTGGTCCAATAAACCCAACTTCTAGTGGCAGACACACACACATCTTGACAGTGACTAATTACTTTACCAAGTGGGTGGAGGCGATACCAGTCAAAGTAACCACTTCTGAGATAGTCTATAGATTCTTAAAAGAAAACATTATCACCAAATTTGGAGTTCCCCTGAAGATTGTGTCCGATAATGCTCAGAATTTCTCTTCCTGAGAGATTCAATTCTTTTGTTATGATCATGGTATAAACCTATCTCATTCTTCAGATTATTTTCCACAAGGAAATGGTCAGGTGGAATCTACAAACAAAAACTTGATAAACATCATGAAGAAACTGGTAGATGAGAAGGGTAAATATTGGCACAAGAAGTTATACGAGGCATTGTGGGCAGATAGGACCTCTCCAAAGAGAGCTATCGGTATGACACCATTTGAATTGGTATTCAGAGTTGAAGCTCAGTTGTCACTTCCATTAGAATTAGCCTCTGCCAAACTGCAAAGATGTGTGGAAAATGAAGTCTTCCAAAATTCATTGGAGAAGAGGATTCTGTATCTATCAAAAATTGAAGAAGAGCGGGAAGAGTTAGTTGATCATATTACCAGTCATCAGCTAAAGGTGAAGGAGATCTTTGATCACCGTGCTAGGCCAAGAAAATTCATGGTGGGTGATAAGATTCTTCTTTGGAATAAATGTTGAGAGCCAAGAGGAGCACACAGTAAGTTCGAGTCTCTCTGGAAGGGACCATTCGAGATCTCTCAAGCTTTAGGTTCGAATGCGTTTAAGCTAAAATATATTGATGGAGATGAACTACCTCTATCCTACAATGGGCAGGATCTCAAGCCTTACCAGTTGTAAGTCTTTTATTTTCCCTGCTTGTATATAAAGTTTTGGCTTGTGTCTTAGGAGTAGAAGTTTTGTTGTGGTGAGTCAGCCCAGTTAGATAAAGATGAAAATTGTCTTGTTAAAAAAGAGATTCTAGATCCATTACTCGATCCTTAGCAATCTCAGTCCCCAGTCAGAGCCAGTTGTTACCCTCATTTTTCTCAAAACCCTCGGGTGTAGTTTTAGTAAGTGAAAGTCCTCAAGTCAAAGTTGAAGTTGAACTTCTATGAAATCGGTTCAGGTTCAAGTTCAAACCATTTCCCACTTCTAAGTCTTTTAATACTCATATTTGTTTGTTTCTTAAAAGGTCAGTCAGTCTCAAGAATGAACCTGAACTTGAACCTAGTCTTGAACCTTAAGTTAGTTCAAGTTCAAGTTCATGATTGTAAAAAGATAGCTTATGTATGGGAAAGTCGGCGAGTCTGTCCGGTTTTCAAAAAGAGGAATTCTATTTTGTAGCGCTCTAAGTGTTTATTCAAAAGTGGAAACTACCATACAAAGGTTGTCTTATCTGATTGGATAGTTCACGCATGTGAAGATTGGAAATGACGGCATGAAATAGAGGGAGTAATTAATATGTAGATATGGAGATCATGTACTTTCCTTGGGAATTGAGATTTTCATGCCAAAACACCTGGTGGATTAATTAAGAAGTGGCTTGGCCTATCAAATCAATCATTCCTTCAGTTATGATATTTATTACAAGCATGCCTCAAGATTTTTGAGATCTTATGGTATTTGTGAATAAATGTTGATTGATTAAGGCTTCTCTGTTAAGTTATTGTTGCCTAGAGAATGAGAAGGAGCGACGAAACTAGTGGAGAAAATTTGCAAAAAATTGTGCACAGGAAAGTGGTGAGTTTTTTTCTTTCTCTTTGCAGTTTTCAGATTACAGAGGCTCATTCTGTGTTACAAATCTTTTCCCTCCATATTGTTAAGATGCCATTGTTTCATCTGAAACTTCCTAAAGAAGAGAGTCAAACACATCTGCTAGTTTCCCTTCTAGAAATAGGAGATACTTTCTTGTTAAATGTAAACCTTGGGGAGCTCTGGGATAGAGTCTGAACTTCTTCAGAAGGAACCTTTTCTAGGAAATTATTAGGAAGCAGACTTTTAGAGGCGGCTGCATTTCCCTCATCTCTAATTTTCCCCGAGCTGGTGTTGGAATTTGCTAATAAATATGATGCAAAGGATAGGTGCATTGGAGATGCGTCAGGGGAGATTTTGGTTAAAATTAGCAAAGAAACAATAATGGCCACCCTGTGAATTCCAGAGAAAGAACCATATGAGCCATGGACGTTTGTAGAAGCAGAATAGGTGTATGATGTAGAGAAGAAAAAGTATAGTTCTTCTATAGCCCAAGTATGGCTTGCAAAACCAGAGAAAGGCGGGTCTAGGTTACCAAAACCTCTTACAATTGAGCACCTCCGCAAGGACATAGCTGATATGGTACTCCTGCTAAATAGGGTAAAAGGAAATTCACATGCTTTTCATTGGGAAAACTAGACGTTTTATTTTATTCAGAAGATTATAGAAGGGGATAAATTCATTGACTAGGCGGACCTGATAGCGAAGAAGCTTCATAAGGAACTCTTAAATGTTACTAATTTGTCTGCATTTTATATGTCATCCTATCTGATTTATATTTTATCCTATTGCCGAGCCTGGGAGGGGTTGCCTCATGAGGTGTGGACAAACGATATGAGGGTGTATGATTATTTCACATGCCTACGAAAGGAGAAGTTTCCCAGTGTCTAAAAGTTAGTAAATGATAGATTTTCAGGAAAATTGGTGTTTGAGCTGAGAGGTAAAGATAATTCCAGACTTTTTGAAGAGGCCAAATAGGTAATCAATGTGTATGGCTATCATTTTATTCAGTTCTCAAATTTTACTTATCTCAGGGTAGGTGCATTTGATGGAGGACCCTTCAAACTCCCTAGGTTCTGTTTAGATGATATAGTCCTAATGGAGCTATGTAGGCAGTTGGTTCTAGTCGAGCAGAAGGTTGGGACCCCAAGAAAATCTTTGAGTATTCTCTTCCCGATTGAGTTAGGACATTATAGATGTAAGAGTTTTCAGGATGCTTTGGCTGTGAAAGAGGAGCTGAATGCTTTTTGTTTACAAACTTATATTCCCAGGGTGAATTTTGACTACCAAGGCTTTGCAGGAGAAAATCTCCATGTACTAGAGACCTTTATGCATCTCCTAGAGCTAGAAGATTTTTGGATTGGCTACCCTGATGAATTGGAGGTGAGGAAAAGATTATGGTCTCGGTTCACTTTGAGACAAATCATTACTTTCAGGTTGAATATGAAGACGGATGGGATAGAGGAAGACAGTGAAGCTGATATTCTAGATTCCCTATATTTGGAGAAGGTTGAAGCTCTTCCCAGCCTTGAATTTGATTGGTCAGAGCCTGAAGAAGATTATCTACATGATAAAATGAAAAGAGTGATTGAGAGAACAGAAGCATGGTTGCTAACTAGAAGAGCCTATGATACTCCTTTGCAGTCCTCTAGAGGACAAGTGAAAATAAAAAAGAAGTGTTCAACAAAGAAAATTTATGTTTTGACTAACTTAAGTGTTAATCAACCTTGTGTAGGGAAGGCCAAATCTGAAGTCGAACCTAAACTTGAACAAATTTCTCCACAGGTTCAAGTTCAAGTTCAAGATCAACACCCAGCTGAACCTCAAGTCTGAGTGACCTGGTCAAGTGTGAGGGTGAGGGAAAGATCTTAGAAGCAAAAAGCTATTCCTAGCATCGTCATGGATTTAGATGTTTCAGATCCTGATCCTGAAGCAGTACAAATAGAAGATCAGATTGTACCTGAAATGGCGGATGATCAACAGATGCCACAAGAAATAGGGAACATTCCTATGGACTCGTTGGCACTTCTCAATACGTATGACACACAAAAGAAATCCTCTATTGCTCCACCATGGTTAGAAACCCCGACAACCAAGAAAAGGAACATGGTTCCTCTATCAATGCCTATTGAAGATGTGGTAAGTAAATATCTGGGGAATACATCTAAGGTTAAGAAGCCAAAGATGGAATCAAGGATCGATTTTGATGAAGACAGTGGCCATTGGGTGGCAGAAATTGCAAAGCCTATGGGTGATAAAGTTGAAGAGGCCTTAGCCCAGGATTTTCAAGTATCCAAGGTAGATTTGGGAAAGGATACCAGAGACGCTGACATGAGATTTTTTGAAGTGTCAAATAAAAAGATCGCTAGTCGGGTCTGGAAAGATGCCAGGGATAAACATGACTTGAAAGAGGCAATAAAGAGTATGGCTCAGTATATAAATTCCATTCAGCACCCTAAACCATTTCCCCTGAGTGAAATGCCTGCTTTGATTGACATGAAGTCCCTTGATAACCAGCGTTTCCTTGATCAAGTTCAGAGGAGTAAAGCAGGGAGCAAAGCATTTGATGACTAGATTGAGCACGTGAAATCGAAGACTGTCAAAATGTTAAATGATTTAGGTCAAGCCCATATTGAAGGAGAGCGCCTGATAAAGAAGACAGAAGCCAAGATCGAAGAATGGGAGTTGGAAAAGACTACTTGGGTTAGAGAACTTCATTGGATTGAAGAAGTTGAAGAATATGGTTTACAAAAGTTCCTTAAGGAGAAAGCAGTGCCAGGGCTAGATGATAAAGTCCTATATGTCATAAAAGAGTGTATCGAATGGAGAAATGAAGCAATGGTACTGGGAATTACTGAAATTAGGAACCTTGAGAAAGAGCTAAAAACAATAAAGGAGATCCTCTCTAGTGATATAAAATGGATCAGTGAGCGGTGTCAGGAGGCTCAAGGGGAGTTCGATATGCAGGTTGAGCAGGTAATCAAAAACATAGGCAACTGGTTTGATGAAATCAAAAGCATGAAGGCGCCTACAGATGAACATTTTACGAAAGTTGCATGCATAGAATCAATGATGATTCTGCAGCAAAATCATTTGGTCATGCATAACAAAAAGGTTACCAAGCTTAGCAGGGAAAGTGAAGTCTGGAAGCATAGGATCAATTTTATTGGTTTGCCACATTAGCCAATAATATCCGCATTTACCACCTCATTCGAAGACTGGAAAGCAGTGCGACTTGTAGCAGCCTCAGCTCCGTAACCGTCAGGGACACTTGGCAGTAGTTGAAAAGCATTTTTGAGTCCCAGTCCAATTTTTATGCTTACTGCTAGGGTAGTTTCTTAGATTTAGAATTATTTACTTTCAAGAAGACAATTTTACGAAGTTAGTTATGAAGGCCCTGCATGGCTATTTATTAAAAAACTTTAAACTAATTAAGGGTTCGGCTCTCTGAGATTTTTGGAACTATTTTCATGAAGTCTATGTTTTAAGTTTCTAAAACTGATATAATAGAACATATATGCTATCCTATGGTTTTATATATGTTATTAAGCTTTTGGAATGGTAGATACTGTTATTTATCAAAGTATGGTTTGTTTTCCTGTGGAAATAAATTATATTTGAAGAAGGCTTGACTGTTATATTGGTTGATTTTATGCTTGAAGCAACAGAGGGAGTTAGTGGAAAGATTTGGTTTTAAGCAGTGAATCTTTTGATTATGTCAGAAGTGAATGTTCTTTTATCTTGCACATTCTTTTCATGGTGATGGAATGAGTGTTTTTCCTTATGTGTTTTCCAATTAAAGGCACGCATGTTATTCATTCTTTGTTAATAAAATCCTATTGAAAATCCACTAGCGAGGGGCTGCACCTTGTGAATTTGCAAAGAGTTTTCTTTCAAAGGAACTCATTTGTTAGTATTGGGGTTTTCTTTTCTGATTATACCTTATTGGGATCTAAAATCTATTTGAAGAAAGGAAAAAACTATTTAGTAACATTGTTCATGGAGTAAGAGTCATCTTTTCCATGGACTACCGTATAGGAGAACCAAGGCCTTGCACTAGGGTAGGGCTAGTAGTAGTCAGAGATGAGGAACATGTTGAGATGGAGGAGGGTGAGGAGGGAGATGAGAAGCCTAGAGTTGAGGCTAAGGAGGAACCTACAGGAGGTGACCATGGAGGAGTTGAGGAGGAGGTAGAGGAGATGAACCCCACTCCTTTGAGGAGATGACCATGAAGAGCCACATTAGAGAGACCACCTCTAAGGGAAGTCATGATATGAAAGTGAGGTGAGGGTAGTGCCTCCATGTACCCAATAGAATCTTGAGGTATATAGAATCATAGGCTCTAGCTACTGATGACCCCAAGTACCAGGAAGGAGATCTAGGTATGAAAGTTTTGAATTTAAGTGGGGTGGGAGAACCTAAGGGTTAACTATTAGCCCCAAATTTTGAAGTGCTTTCAATATTATACATAGGGTTTGTCTCAGTGGTAACTGGAATGAGTGAAGAAGTGAGTTCCCTTGGAACATTGAGTAAAATCTGGTGGACAATGGAGTCATTGGAGCAATACCAATGGCACTCATCAGGTTAGCCAACACTAGTGGTGAAGTGCATGTTGTGTTATACTGATCACTGATGGAATGTCAGGGTAAGTCATGTCGAAGTGGACATCAAGTGGAATCTCACCGAAAATAGCCATCAGAGCAACTTGGTCTATCGACGTAGGGAGTTTCAAGTTAGACCAACCCCCGATGAAGTCATCGACACAAGCTAGGTCGATGACCGACCAACTGAACTGGAGACCGATCCCAATTCACATCATTGAAATAGGATACACTGATGCGTCAGTTATAACCAATGTACGCAAAATTGGACAAATAGTTGGATTTTGGTTTTTGGTAACTGGTCCAAGGCCGGTGTTAGACCTTTGGAATTTTGGGTTGCAGAGTGGGTAGATGTATCTCTTGCACTAGAGAGAGAAGTGAAATAAAATGCTAGCATTCACTGTTGTATGGCCTGTAATAACGTCCTTGTAAATACAATGGAATTTTTAATATGTTTAGCATTTTCTTTGGATAGTTATGGTTTTGAACTCCTACATGTGGTTGAATGCTTCTTTGTTTTCTTGTCTTGACACTGTGATGATTCAGTCTTCAATTCTTTGCATTTAAAACTAGATTGTCTTTACTGTGACATTGAGATTTTATGCACTGATTGCTTACTCTAATAGAGTATACAATGTTCTAGTATCTTATGTGACTATTGTTCTTCATGATATTGATTCCTTTCATGTATTAGATAGTTTGAATCATGTTTTATAGTTTAAAGGACAAAGGGATGATTCACATCCTTGGACAGTAGGATTGTGCTTTGAAAAAGTACTACAAAGGAGCCACAACTATAGAAACAAACAATATAGCCACATGAGGATGGTGTTTTATGTTTGAATCCATATAAGTACACCAAAGCCAAGGTGAAATGACCATTGAAAGGTTTTGGAG
This sequence comes from Chamaecyparis obtusa, assembly GCA_027943335.1. Classification (NCBI taxonomy): domain Eukaryota; kingdom Viridiplantae; phylum Streptophyta; class Pinopsida; order Cupressales; family Cupressaceae; genus Chamaecyparis; species Chamaecyparis obtusa. The sequence goes on along the minus strand of BSBK01007772.1, from coordinate 173,684 downwards.
GCAATAGGAAGTCATAGTACTAGAAATCCCTAGCTTGGTGTCCCTAGAAAGGAGGGTTTGTTGCATGGAAGGCAAGAATGATAGGAAACCCCAAATAAAGTTGAAAATGTGTTGATTTAGGATATTTTAAAAGATTGTTTCAAGGTTTGGGAACTTAGGAAGTTAAACTTGGATTACTCACTAGTGAGGGCTAGTAGGTTTCTGGCCTAAATGAGGAATTGAGAGTTGGGCATCCAAACCTTGTCAAGAAAGGCATCAAAACTAGTTGTCAAGATATTCCAAGCATGTTTAAACCCTTAGATGGTTTGGTTGCAAGGTGGGAAATATGTAACCTTGTTTGAGCACTTAAATGGTGTGGAGTCAAGTGGAGGTGAGAGCTAGTGTTTTAACCCTTGGTTGGTTTAATCAAGTGGGTTGGGTCTTCAAATTGAACCTTGTGGAAGGGGCCTTTTGAGTGATCTTAGTCTAGAAAGGAGTCATTAGAATACTTCTTGGAGAATCTTTGAGTCTTCCACTTTTCTCCAAATCAAATTGGTATTAGAGCAAGGGATTAGATCCTTGCAAGTTAGTAGAGATAGTCGATACGTATTTGAAAATAGAAGAGAGGGAAATATTTGAGGCATACAAAGCCTGGAAAGCTTATGAAAGAAAGTAAAGAGAAGAAGTAGAGAAAAACAAGAAGCAAGAAGCAAGAAAGAAAGAGAGAGACCAAGCACTAGAAGAGGTTAGAAACCTAAGGAAAAAAATAGAGGAAAATGAAGACAGGATAATGGAAACCAAGAAGATGATGAGAGAACTCCTAGAACAAGAAAGGAGAGATGAGCTATTGAACAAACAATAGAAAGAGGAACAAGAAGATGATGAGGTTGTAGATTTGATAAGAGGAGATTCTTTGGAGCAGAAGTATCTTGAAGAGGAAGTTAAAGATAAAGACCAAATGGTAGTCCTAGTTGAAGACAATGTAGAGAGTTGTCCATTGGAAGGACAAGAGGAGCAGGAAAATATGAAAGAAAATAATAAGTAGCAAATGGTGCTGAATGAACCTCAGTATGATAGGGTTCATGAAGTTGACCAAAAGGTTATAGAGTGTGTTGCTAATGAAGGTAGAAAATGTGTGATTGTATAAAATAATCTACTGGAGGGAGTTGGTTGTGAGTGTTGGTGTAATTAAATATTCCTAATTACACTTTACTTAATCTTACTTAGGATAATGCATTGCATAGTAGTTAGTGATTGAGACACCTAGGAGTGTGCACCTCATTCAAGCACATGGTGTAGGAGAATTTTCACTTTAGATGTGATAGTTGTCATCACATACCTCTTTGTGTGTGAGATCCACCTTTCATGCTCTTATCACATTATCATCCTAATCCATTGCACATACTTTATTGCATAATGGAGGATGATCCACATTTGGTGGACATATGATTACACGTAGCATAGGTAATAGCTTATCAGCTCCTTATCATTGTCTCTTATCTCCTTTCCTATATAAGGAGGCCTATTATGTACATTTTAATCATTTCCATGATCAATAATATCATTCTTGCATCTTAATGCAATTGTCTTGCCAATCCCTTGTGGAAGTTATCTTGGTCTTGCATTCGATCCTGGGGGTGTTGTAGAGTCACCTAAAACTCTAACATGGTATTAGAGCTCTTAAGGTGTGAAGACCTCTTCTAAAGAAGTACAATCTTGGCTTGATTCAATTATGGGTGTAGAATAAAGGTATTTGGACATCACCATTGCATAGTCTATTTGGAGAAAATTTGGGGTTTTGTATTTTGTGGCTTTCTATTGCAGGTCAATATTGGTGCTTGCTGGTGCAAATCAAAGGTTGGCATCATATTAAGGAGGTCCAAAAACCTCTAAATCAAATTTTATTTTATCCAAATCAGACACCCAAGGCCAAATCTAGAGCTATTTGAATTTTGGAAGTGCGGCAGCGGCGATTTAGAAAAAATAATTTTAGAGGCGATGTTCAAACAACAATATCTCAATCATCTGGACTCCTTTTTTCAAGCAATTTTTTTTTTTGGGGGGGGGTAGAATTTCATGATCTACATAATGGTTTAGGTGGTTTCTGATCTTTGTTCCTGAATTTTTCTGAAAATTGCAAATCTCAGTTTTTGCAACTTCCAAGGCCTCATTTGAGCTCATATGAACTCCTTTTTAGGTGCAATTTTTTTTCAAAGTGCATAATTTTTTCTGTATTTTCTAGATCTGGAATCAAAGTTTAGTGACTGTGACTAGAAACTATACTTTTAGAAATTGGCTTAGTTTTTTCATTTGTAATGAATAAGCCTTAGCTTAGTTTTTCACATAATGATCTAAGTCTATTATAGCCTGATTTTGGAGTGTAATAATTTGTTGATCTCAATTTGTAATGAGAGAAGTGTATCATTAATATAATCATGGGTTATGAAACACATCCTGCAATAGTACTTTTGACTAAGGATAATTATGAGTCATGGGCAAAAGGAATCATCACAAATTGTAGATGGCTTAATCTCTTGCCTTATCTTTATGGACTCATTCCTGAGCCAAAGTCACAGGGGAAGCAATATGTTTGGGGAGAAAATAATGCTCATATTATAAATTTGATTATTGGTAGCATCAGTTTGTGTCTCTTCTATGACATCTACCCCAAATTTAGAGGTGTTCAATGTCCACACATAATTTGGACAATCATTTGGGAGATTTTTGGTGATCCACATGTTCCTCCATTCCCAGATGATCTTGCTTCAGATTGCCTCATTCCTCTTGATGATGTAGATAATATTCCCTATGATTATTATACTTTAGATGCAATTGAAGAATTTTCAGCAATTGAGAGCGAGGATGATCTAGTGGCTCCTCCTATAGCTCCTACTTCTCTAGTTGAGATCACACAATCATCTCTTGTCGGTGATTCCAGTGATTCATTGCAAGAGATATCTATTTTTCTTCCTGATTCGGATTCTTACTTGCCAGATATTGGTTCATTATTTATGGAGTCTCATATTTCAGATTTGGGAGACATACTTGAGGGGGTTTCTCTTCTCTTTGATGATAGTTTCATCACAGTTGGAGATACTTCTTCACATTCTTTGGAGATTGACATTCTTGATTCTTCTTCACTTGGTTTGTCACATGATGTGATAGATTCTTTGAGATTGGAGAGGCCTATTCAATCTTCAAAGATGCATATTTGGAGACCTTCTTCCTTCTTTCATTTGGATATGGATTGGTTCATGGCATCATCATCATACTTCATTTGGATTCCACTTCCTAGTTCTTATCCAGAATGGGAACCACACCTACATTTGTACTTGGTATATCTTCTTCCCAAGGGGAGAAATGTTGTTTGTAGTAATTGGAATATACTTTGTCTTCAAGCACTCACCATTTTTGTAGGAGATTCTTCATTATTGGGGGGATATCATGTCTCCAACTATCCTTCTTATGGGGGGATAATTATTTGTATATACATGATGTATGTAGTTCTTGAGGGGTCTTGAGCACTCCATCCATCCATGCATCTTGTTTTCTTCTCTCTTTTTGGGGGAGGGTTTTTCTCATGAGGTTTTCCCTCTTTCTCCACTTTATGAGAGTTATGCATTTCATGTATTGCATTTTGTACATGGGTACCTAACATGACCTAGTTGCTGGGACCCATCTTGCATTGTGAGTTTAAGTGCATTCCCTAAGTTTCACTTAAGGGGGGGTGTTGGTGTAATTAAATATTCCTAATTACACTTTACTTAATCTTACATAGGATAATGCATTGCATAGTAGTTAGTGATTGAGACACCTAGGAGTGTGCACCTCATTCAAGCACATGGTGTAGGAGAATTTCCACTTTAGATGTGATAGTTGTCATCACATACCTCTTTGTGTGTGAGATCCACCTTTCATTCTCTTATCACATTATCATCCTAATCCATTGCACATACTTTATTGCATAATGGAGGATGATCCACATTTCGTGGACATGTGATTACACCTAGCATAGGTAATAGCTTATTAGCTCCTTATCATTGTCTCTTATCTCCTTTCCTATATAAGGAGGCCTATTATGTACATTTTAATCATGTCGATGATCAAAAATATCATTCTTGCATCTTAATGCAATTGTCTTGCCAATATCTTGTGGAAGTTATCTTGGTCTTGCATTCGATCTTGGGGGTGTTGTAGAGTCACCTAAAACTCTAATAGTGAGAATACAGTGCAAGATGTTGATCATGACATGAAAGTACGCCCTCAAGGATTTGATAAGAAAGAACACCTAGAAAACGAGTTGGAAGCTATTGGTGAAGGATGGTGAGGTCAGTTTAGAGTAGTAGAAGAATGCCTAGGACAAAGGGGTAATGATAGTTTGAATACTTTCATGGATGCAATAATCATCTCAGAGGAAGGGACTAAGAAGGACCTTATAGAAAGCATTGGTCATAAGAAGACCATGGTGACTGTATTTTCTCCAAGCATGGAGAGCTCACATCATGAAATAATGATATTTTGTTTTTTAACTCTTTTGTTGCAGAATTGTAGGGGTATCATGTTGTTGGCCCTATGATTGATCAAGGTACAGGGATAGAGATGAATGATACATGGTGGAGTACTTGGCACAAGTAGAATATGTTTGGTTTTAGGTACACATAGATAAAGACCAGAGGGTATACTTCTGTTGCAAGTCATACACAATCAGTACCCCCAAATTGGAAGACCAGAAAGAGGTCACCTACTCCATGGGACATGGATTTCTTTTCTACCCCGGGAGTATGGTGCAGGAGCACCTAAGGGTTAACTATTAGCCCCAAATTTTGATGTGCTTTCCAGATTGTACTTAGGGTTTTTCTTAGTGTTCAATGGAATGAGTGCAGAAGTGATTTCCCTTGGAGCATTGCGTAAAGTTTGGCCGACAATGAAATTGGTGGAGCAATACTGATGGCACTCATTGGGTTAGCCAACACTAGTAGTGAAGTGCATGTTGTGTTAGACCAATCACCAATGGAATGTTGGGGTAAGTCATGTCGAAGTGGACATCGGGTGGAGTCTTGATGACAATAGCCATTAGAGAAAATTGGTCTATCGATGTAGGGAGTTTTGAATTAGAGCGACCCCCGATGAAGTCATCGGCACAAGCTAGGTCGATGAACAACCAACTAAACTTGAGGCATTGGGTTAGGGTATACCTATCATTGTCAAAACATGGCTTAGCAACTGAACCAAGAATCGGTTAGACCGATCCCCAATCACATCATCGAAATAGGATACATTGATGCATCAGTTATAACCAATGTATGAAAAATTAGACAAATAGTTGGATTTTAGTTTTTGGTAACCAATCCAAGGCCGATATTAGACCTTTGGAATTTTGGGTTGTAGTGGGCAGATGTATCTCTCGAGCCAAAGAGAGAGAAGTGAAATGCAATGCTAGCATTCAATGTTGTATGGACTGTAACAAAGTCCTTGTAAATACAATGCAGTTTTTAATATGTTTAGAATTTTCTTTGGATAGTTATGGTTTTAAACTCCTACATGTGGTTGAATGCTTCTTTGTTGTCTTTTCTTGACACTGTGATGATTCACTCTTCAAGTATTTGCATTTAAAACCTGATTGTCTTTACTTTGACAATGAGAGTTTATGCGTTGATTGCCTACTCTAATAGAGTATACAGTGTTCTAGTATCTTATGTGACCATTGTTCTTCATGGTATTTATTCCTTGCATGTATTAGATATTTGAATCATGTTTTTCAGTTTAAAGGACAGAGGGATGATTCACATCCTCGAACAATAGGATTGTGCTTTGAAAAATTACTACAAAGGAGCCACACCTATAGCAACAAGAAATATAGCCACATGAGGATGGTGTTTTATGTTTTAATCCATATAGGTACACCAAATCCAAGGTGAAATGACCATTGAAAGGTTCTGGAGGTGATAGGAAGTCATAGTACTAGAAAGCCCTAGCTTGGTGTCCCTAGAAAGGATGGTTTGTTGCATGGAAGGAAAGAATGATAGGAAACCCCAAATAAAGTTGAAAATGTGTTGATTTAGGATATTTGCAAAGACTGTTTCAAGGTTTGGGAACTTGGAAATTTAAACTTGGATTACTCATTGGGGAGGGCTAGTAGGTTTATGGCCTAGAATGAGGGAATTGAGAGTTGGGAACCAAAACCTTGTCAAGCAAGGCATAAAAAATGGTTTTCAAGATATTCCAAGCATGTTTAAACCCTTAGATGGTTTGGTTGCAAGGTGGAAAAGATGTAACTTTGTTTGAGTACTTAAATGTTGTGGAGTCAGGTGGAGGTGAGAGCTAGTGTTTTAACCCTTGGTTGGTTTAATCAAGTGGGTTGGGTCTTCACATTGAACCTTGTGGGAGGGGCCTTTTGAGTGATCTTAGTCTAGAAAGGAGTCATTAGAAGACTTCTTGGAGAATATTTGAGTCTTCCACTTTTCTCTGCATCATTAATAATTTAGATGATAGAAGAAATATTTACATGATATGTGCATTATTAATACGTTTTAAAATGTTACTGTTGGCACCAATAGATTGTACAACTTTGTGAGTAAGTTGGTCATAGATATGGACCTAATAGCGCAGATCCCATTATCCTTGTGAATTACCTATGGATGACAACAAGACCCTAGGTGGAATAATGAAATATTTGAGCTTATGTAGATAGGGAGGGAGGAGTGATAGAGACTCTAACACATGGTGGAGAGGATGGAGGAGATAGAAGACTCTAGATATGAGCTACAAGAGTTGTGAGGTGTTATCCAAGGTTATGAGATGTAGAGCACATCTAGGAGTCAGTTACCCTCCATGGAATCTCATAGACATTCATCCACTCCATGACCACCATTTTCTTATTGCAGGCCAGAGGGATTACAGGCACCATCCCATGGATGAAAATTGATTGGATATATTTATGTTTGTATCTGAGTGATATATAATATTTTGAACACTGGGAACTACTTGATTATGCACATATATATGATGTTTATATTTTTTACATGCTTATAGTTATTTCAATGCTAGGAATATAATTTTTGTTTGATGATCAAAATAATGCAAATATGTATATTTCTAATTTTAATGACATTATGATTGATTTAGTAATCAATGATATAATAATTAAAATGATACACATGTGATTTGATTAAATATTTCTTAATTAAATAAAACTATTAATGATGCAATTCACTTATGAAGATAAATGAACATGTGCTAAAATAAACACAAATCTATCAAACATAAGACATGGAAGAATTAAGAAGTATGAAAATATCGTTGAGCAATATCCTAATCAAAAAATGAAAAATACATTCCAAAAGGTAAATCCAAGACAAAATGTATGCAAGTATTTTTGTCATGAATAAAGCAATATACAAAATAGAAAATAAATTACTTAACTATCTAACACAGATGCCTTAATGAAGAGACATGAGCGCACAACTTAATTTAGAGATAAAGAAATCAACGAAACAAAGAGAGAGAGAAAGAAAGGAGAAAGAGATGAAGACATGAAATACTCAAAATTAGGCATAATACCGACACAAATGCATAACATTTATTGGGTCCTTGAGGGGTATACCATCCATATTTGATATCTTATGTGTGTTATAACCATATAATTTAGTAATGATTAAAGGATTGAGCCATTTAGGATTGAACTTTCCCCTTTCCTTAGGTAGATCATTAACGTTACATTGATTCTCATGAAGAACCAAATCTCCATCTAAAAAGGATCTCTCAATAACCTTGTTGTTGTATCACTTTTGTAAAGACTTGTGATATGCTTGAATATGTTCAAGAGCATTAATTTGTTGTTCATCAAGCATATTGAGTTGTTGAAGATATTGTCACCTATAAGTTTCATTGTCAATTAAGCCCTTAAGACAAATTCTTAGCGAGGGCATTGCCAACTCCAAAGGCATAATTGAATCAACACCATAAACCAAGTTATAAGGGCTTGTTCTTGCAGCGGTACGAATACTTGTCCTATAGGACCATAGATCTTAAGTTAACTGAGTATGCCAATCCTTAGTGTGTTTACTTACAATTTTTCTTATAATTTTCTTAGTTACCTTATTAGATGATTTGGATTAACAATTAGATTAAGGATAGTATGTAGTATAAAAGAATTGTTTGATATGATATATGTCCAAGAACTTTGTCAATTCTTTATTTATGAAAGGTGTTCCATTATCAAATACTAGAGTCGATGGAATACCAAATAGAGATATAATACTGCCTTGAAAAAAGTTACAAATGACATCAACTGTAGTATAATGAAGAGGAAAAACATCTACCCATATATTGAAGTAATCAATAGTATTTATTATATAGGTATGTCCTTGAGAGGAAGGAGGATAAATATTCCTGATAAGATCCAAACCCCATAGATTAAAGGACCATGAAGCTACCCAAGATCATAATTCATGAGCAGGAGAATGAATCAAATTTTGAAGGTGTCAACATTGAGGAAAATTTGTAACAAAAGAAAAAGAGTTTTGTTCCATAGTTTGCTAATAATATCTCATACAAAGTAACTTGTTGACTAGAGACTTCCCACCAAAATGTCCCCCACAAGATCCTAAATAAGATTCTTCATGGGCTATCATGATCTGATTTTTATTTAAGACATTGTAAAAGAAGGTTGTTATAAGAGCATCTATAAATAATATTGGAAAGAATAATGTATCACATAGAAATTTTTTGAATTCGATCTCTAGTGTTCCTTGAACAAAACTTAGGAAAGGTACCATCTTGTAAATAATGGAAGATACATGAATACTATTCATTTGAATCAATATTTAAGCAACAAGTCTAATCTCTATAACTTTTTGAAATAGTAGGATTCACAAGGTTGTGTATGGTGAGTTGATAACTATTAGCATGATCATCAATTGAAATAAGAGATGCAACTCTTACCATTGCATCTGCGTGTCTATTGGCTTTCTGAGGTAGAGATTCAATAGAATAAGAAGAAAACTTGTTAAGCATCATTAGAGAAAGATCACGATATAGAGATAATTTAGAATGTTTAATCTAATATGTCCCATTAATTTGTTTTACTATTAACTAGGAATATCCAAAGATACAGATATGTTTCAGTTTAAGGGATAAAGCCACTTCTAATCTAGCAATAAGGGATTCATAAACTGCAATGTTATTGGTACAAGAAAAATTAAGACGGTAAGATAAAGTAATTGGTTTTATTGAAGAAGATACCAAAATGAATCTAGCACCAGAGCCAGGTCAACATCTAGATCCATCAAAGTATAGGACCAATGTATTATCAACATCAATAGGTAAAACAAACTCATTAGGAAAAGTAGAAGAACTCAATGTACTAACATATGAAGGAGATTATGCTAAGTGATTAATCAAAGCTTGTCCTTTGATTGCCTTTTCGGAGACAAATTTAAGATCAAATTCACTTAAAGTTATCACCCATTTAGCAAGGTATCCTGAAAGATATATTTTTGAGAAGAGATATTTTAAGGGATCAAATTTTATGATGACATTTATTTCAACATTAAGAAGATAATGTCTTAGTTTTTGGGTATAAAAAACTAAAGTCAGACATTTGTTTTTCTATTAGAGTATATCAAGTTTCATAATCCATCAAAATATGACTAATGTAATAAACCAATCGCTCTTTTCCATCTTGATCATGTTGACATAAAATAACTACAAGAGCATGAGAAGAAGCATACATATATAGAAAGAAAGTTTGATTAGGTTGAGCGGGTTGTAAAATCAAAGGATCAACAAGATATTGTTTAAATTCCTCAAAAGCTTTATGACATTCTTCATTCCATGAAGAGGTATTATCCTTTTTTAACAAAGAGGTAAAAGGAATTGTTTGATCCGCAAGGTGTGATACAAACCTATGAATAGCTTGATTTTTTCCTTGTAGATTGTGAAGTTATGATATATTTTAGGGAGGTGGCATATTGACAATGGCATCAATATTTTCAGTATCCACCTCAATTCTTGTATTTGATATTATAAATCTGAGAATTTTTCCACTATCCACACCAAAAACACATTTTTGAGGGTTTAAATGCATGTTATACATACAAATCCATTCAAAGATTTGTCTAAGAACAAGAACATGGTTTGCGCGAGCAATAGACTTGGCTAAGATATCATCAACATAATCATCTAGGATCTTATGAATGTAATCATGAAAGATAAGTGTCATAGCACATTGATAAGTATCGCTGACTTTTTTCAATCCAAATGACATGAAAACCTAACAAAGTGTTTCCCAAGGGGTTACAAAAGTAGTTTTGTATTGATTTTGAGGAGGAACGAATATTTGATTATAGCCAGAGAATCCATCCATGAAGAATAATAAAGCATGTTTGACTGTGGAATCCACAATCATGTCAATATTTGAAAGGGGGAAGTCATCCTTTAAAGATGCTTTATTTAGATTTTGAAAATCAGTACACATTCAAATCTTATCCTCATCCTTAGATACAACCATGATGTTTGAATTCCTAACTATCAGAGTCTCAGAGTGACCTGTAACTGCAAATCCAAAACCCAGAGGCCTATAACTTGCTATGCCCAAAACTTCACTATGAAAAAGGAGGGATACATCGCTAATGCCATCATGTACCCAGGGACATGTCACCAATGTCATCATATACCCAGGGTTTTCTACCAGAAAAACTAAAAACAATTTGTCTCAATCTTATGAAGGCTATGTTAGCATGAATGTTAATGAATTTTATTAGCAAGGAAAATTGGATGTTGATTAGAGATGATTGAGTTCTTATATGTTACATTCACGACTACATTCTTCATTGATGTCAACATATATGCTTTCTGGACAGAGTTAACAGAGTTACAAACATAGATTCATTTGGCGAGGTTTTGTACTGATGAATTAAGTTTTGTGAAGATTTATTAGAATTCAGGAATGTGTTTTTATGATGTGGTTGCAAGATTAAAAAAATTTATGAAGATATTTTTGAGTTATGTGAAGTTTACTAAAGACTGTTCACAATGAGATTTTCCAAGAACTCGTGACAATTATTCAAGATTTATTGTTTTGGTGAGCTTGAATCTAGTTCAACGAGGTTGATATGTTGTTAAAGACATGTTTAGGATGCTAGGATAAACACGACATAATCTACTTTTCATTCTATGAAGACTTGTGGACAATGTGAAGCGTGTTACTTTTTTAGGAGCTGACTACAGATTAATATTCTTATGGAAGTGTTTAGATGTAATGAAACGTGTATTGTAAATTCTTATTGATGTCTTATATTATTAATTGTAAATTGAGATTTTTTTTTGGCTAACTCAATAATCGTTAGGACTTGGTATAAAGGAAAGGGTATCATGAAGGTATCATTCGGTCATGAAATATTGTGTGAGCTTTGAATGTGAAATCTCTATGATCAGAGAAGAAGATGACATTGTTGGTATGTTGAGGACTTCAAAGGAACTATACAAGAAAAGAGAGTTGTTGTTTTAGTCAATTCACCCTTGGATGTGTTATCCTGAAGATTGTTTAGTGAAGACAGTCTTGAAACAATTTGGATAGTGGGTTTAGTTGTCTTTGTTGTGTTTCTCATCAACTCCTCATAGGGTTGGGATCTTTTAGAAGGGATCCAAAGTCTCCTCATAGGGACTCAAATGTACTGATTATATTGTAAAAGACTTCTAATAGGGTCTATCCTTTTACAAGGAACTTTTATATTGGTACATCATCTTGTGGGCATCATTCCCACCGGGGTTTTCCCTCTAATCAAGGGTTTCCCTAGTTAACAAATATGGCGTTACTGTGTATGCTTATTATCTTGTGGTTATTTTTGTTATTGATTACAAGTTTAATATTTGATAGAGTTGAATTTAAGTTAATTAAGCTCACAAATGATTCAACCCCCCTCCCCCCTCTAAGTTGTGTTGGTGGACTTTAATTTTTAACAATTGGTATCAAGGCATTGGGTCCTTGAAGGAAAAGTTTAACAACTTAAGGAGATCCATGGCTACTACATTTTTCAGGAAAGAAAGTCTGAAGTTTGATAGAGTTAATTTTGACAATTGGAAGGAAACAATGAAGACACATTTGCTATGCATGGGAATTGACTCTTGGTTGGCTATCAAGATGAAGAATACAGTTGTAGAAGAAGACAAACTTGATTCATGTATAGATGAAGAAAAGAATCTATGCATGTACAATGTGTTTTCTATAGAGTCTATTCTATCATCTCTTTTGGATATAGAATATACTAAGGTTAAAGATATAAGACTTGCTATTGAGATTTGGACTAAATTGGAAAATATTTTTGAAGGAGATGAAAATTTGAAGAATGCTAAATTGTAGAATTATATTAGTATGTTTGAAAATGCTAAGATCCAAGAACATGAAACTATAAGAGGTTACTTTAGAAAGATTACTGAGATTGTTGCAGGAATTAAGAATTGTGGTGGAAGGAAAACAGATAATGAAGTCATATGGAAGATAGTGAAATCTCTACCACCAGCCTATGAATACAAAGCACAGATCATTCAAGAAATGATTACACCTAATTTTACCAAAGAGTTGCTACTTGGAAAGTTGCAGGCACGTGAGCAATGTTTGAAACATAAGGAAGGATCACCTAGAGTGGAAAAAAAATTTATTGTACAAAAGGATAGACCTATATTGACACGAAGTGCAAGTACCAATGGAGATTATGCTAGAGATTGGGCAGCTAAGTGAGAAGAAGAAAATAAGTTCAATGATGCAATGTCACTTATTGCAAAGAGAGAACATAAAGGTAAGAAATCTTTTGATAGTTAGACATGTAAAGAATTTGGTCATTTTTCATCTAAATGTCCTAAGAGAGAAAAGAGGATAAGATATAGAAAACCGTATAAACCTAAGACAAATAATTGCTATTATGTTGATGAAGAATGAGAAATTGCATTTAAGGATGTAAATTTTTTAGAAAGTGATGATGAAGATGAAGATAAAATAGGATTTGTTGCTATTAAAGATGAAAATACTAATGAAGAAGAGGTAAAAGAAGAATTATCTTTAGTTTCACAAGTAGAACCGAAAAAGTCTGATTGGATTATTGATAGTGGATGTTCTCATCATATGACTAGAGATGTAGATAAATTTGTTGAACTTAATAGATATGATGGAGGAATAGTTAGAGTTGGAAATAATCCACCATGTCGGATTAAGGGAAAAGGATCCATTACACTTGATGGAAAGACTAACACTAAAGTTGTTTACTTTGTTGATGGATTGAAACATAATCTTTTGAGTGTTGGACAACTTATGGATAAAGGATACAAGTTATATTTCATGGATAAGACTTGTGTTATTAAAGACAGTGATGGAAAATTGATTGGAACAAGAATTAAAAAAAAGGTAATGTATTTCAGCTAACGCATACCAAATTGACATGTTTGATTGTTAAAGTGGATGAAAATTGTCTATGGCATAAGAGATTTTGTCATATCAAATTTGATAACATTGTGAAGATCAGCTCATCTAATACAGTTAGAGACTTGCCTAAGATTGTGAAGCCTACTAACATGGTTTGCAAGGAATGTATTATGGCTAAAGAAAGAAAGAACTCATTTCCAAGCAAAATGTTTACAACATCAGTCAAGTTGGAGATTGTGCATATAGACTTATGTGGACCTAAAAGGAAAAGAGGATTCTATGGTGAAATATATTGCATGCTTTTTATTGATGATTTTACAAGAATGATGTGGGTAGCATTTCTTAAAGAAAAATATGAAGCATTTGAGAAGTTTAAGTTATTGAAGAATACAGTTGAGAATGAATCTGGCTTGAAGATTAAATGTTTGAGATTCTGATAGAGGAGGAGAGTTTACTTCAAATGAGTTTAACATCTTTTGTGAAGACAATAGAATTAAGAGAAAAATTTCAACACCTAGGACACCGCAACATAATGGTATAGCAGAAAGGAGGAACATGTCAGTTAATGAGGCAACTAGAGCTATGATGCTTGAAGGTAATGTATCACATATATTTTGGAGAGAATTAGTGAACACCATAGTTTACACAATGAACAGAGTTTAGATTAGAAAAGGTACTGGTAAGTCATCTTATGAACTTTGGTTCGGACATACATCTATTGTAAAATATTTCAAAATCTTTGGAAGTAAGTGTTATATCAAAAGAGATGATGATATTGGAAAGTTTGATGCTAGAAGTGATCAAAGAATTTTTCTTGGTTATTCATTGAAAAGTAAAGCATATAGATGTTTTAATAAAATATTGAGGACTATTGTTGAGATTACTAATCTGAAGGTTGATGAAAAGTTCAAAATTTAGGAGAGGATTCTTGAATATGATTCTGATGAAGATAAAAGACAAGGGACTAATATTAATCAGAATGATGAGCAGGAATTATTTTATGAAACTAAAAATGATTTGTAGATTGAAGAAGTTAGATTGGAATTGAGAATTGAACTTGAATCACCACCTAGAGAAGAAGTTAGAGTTGAACTAGGAACACCTAAATATGTTGCAAGAAATCACCCTACAAATCAAATCGTTGGAAGCGCAAACAAAGGAGTCATGACAAGGAACAAGGTAAATGAAGAACTATGTTTAATATTTCAAGTTGAACCAAAGACTATAGATGAAGCATGTAAAGATGAACATTGGATAAAAGCAATGAAAGAAAAACCTGAGCAAATTGAAAAGAATAGGACTTGGGAATTGGTCCCTAGACCTAAACACAAGAATGTTATTGGCACAAAATGGGTTTTTAGGAACAAGATGAATGAGTAAGATGAAGTGGTAAGAAACAAAGAAAGATTGGTATGTAAAGGATACTCACAGAAAGAAGGTATTGACTTTGAAGAAACTTTTGCACATGTGGCTAGACTTGAGGCAGTTGGAATATTTTTGGCATATGCTTGTAGTAAAAACATCAAGGTATATCAGATGGATGTAAAGTCATCTTTTCTTTATGGAGAACTTGAGGAGGAAGTCTACATTGAACAACCTGATGACTTTTCTTTAACAAAAGACAAGGATATGGTTTACAAATTAAAGAAGGCATTGTATGGATTAAAGTAGGCACCTAGAGCTTGGTATGCAAGGTTAGACAAACACTTGATCAATTTGGGATTCAAGAAAGGTAATGGAGGTAGTAATATGTACTTAAGAAAAAATGATGATGGTTAACTGATTTTTGAAGTATTTGTTGATGATATTACCTTTGGAGGCAATGATGAAGCAAGTAAGAAATTTTCAGACGAAATGAAAGATGAATTTGAAATTAGCATGATTGGTGAGATGAAATACTTTTTGGGATTGCAGATTACATAGAACAAGGATGGAATTTTCATATCACAAACAAAATATCTTAAGGACTTATTGACAAAGTTTGGAATGGAGAATTGTAAACTAGTAGGAACCCCTATGGCAACTGGATGTAAATTGTCATGCAAGGATGAATCACCAAGTGCAGCACATACAAGATACAAATCTATGATTGGAGGACTACAATACTTAACACACATAAGACCTGATACAGCTAATGCAGTTGGGATTGTAGCTAGATTTTAAGCAGAACCTAAAGAGACACATGTCACAACAGTAAAGAGGATTTTTAGACATTTAAAGGGTACATCAGAATATGGGATATGATATGACAGGTCACATGATTTCGCATTATGTGCATACACTGATGCAGATTGGGGAGGAAATGTTGATGACAAAAAGAGTACAAGTGGTGGAGCTTTCTTGTTGGGAGGAAGACTGGTCTCCTGGTTGAGCAAGAAACAAAATTTTATATCACAAAGTACAACAAAAGCAAAGTATGTTGCAGCAACAAATAATTGTAATCAAATCACTTGGATGAAGAAAATTTTGATGGATATTGACATTGAATTTATTGAGCCTATTATCATATATTGTGATAATACAAGTACAATCAACATGTAAAATAATCTAGTATTACATTCAAAGACCAAACATATTACAATAAAGTATCATGTTTTGAGAGAGAAGGTTTCAAAAAAATAAATCAAATTAGATTATATTAGCACAAAGGAGCAGATAGTATATATATTCACAAAACCTTTGGCTAAGGATACTTTTTTGTATTTGAGAGGTATGCTTTCCCCAACCCTCTTCAGAGTAATGGATGCGAGAATGCATCAGTCCAGCATGATTAAAGCACTATACTTATCTGGACTAGATACTTGTTTCTTCTCCTATGGGGGAGTATCTTTGCTTGAGCTAAGTCATTAAGGACTAGATTAGACATGAGTTTTCTATAGTATCTTTTGATACTTAGGTGCTTTTGTAGATTGTATTGGAGATTATTGAACTTCAAGAATTGATGTATTGACACCTTTTCCATTGATGTCAATGGGGGAGAGATATACATGAAAAATCTTTCTCGCACAAAACCTTAAGAGAAGATTGAATGAGGGAGACATGAGTATGAGAGTGAAAAAGGCGGATGAGGAAGAAATATATTGATGGGAGAGATTACTGAACTATAATGACAAGATGTGACTAGATGGTTTTTCATCTATGTTTCCATCAATGCCAAAGGGGGAGATTGTTATCATAAATGTTAATGAATGTTGTTAGCAGGGTAGATTGGATGTTGATTAGAGATGATTGAGTTCTTATATGTTACATTCATGATTGGATTTGTCATTGATGTCAACATATATGCTTTCTGGACAGAGTTACATACACAAATTCATTTGGCGAGGTTTTATACTGATTAATTGAGTTTTGGGAAGATTTTTTAGAATTCAAGAACATGTTTTTATGATGTGGTTCCAAGCGTAGAAAAAGTTATGAAGATATGTTCAAGTTATGTGAAGTATATTGAAGACTATTCACAGTGAGAGTTTCTAGAAACTGGTGATAGTTATTCGAGATTTATTGTTTCAGCAAGGTTAATATGTTGTTGAAGACATGTTCAGGATGCTTGGATAAACACGAAAAAATCTACTTTGCATTTCATGAAGACTTGTGGATGATGTGAAGCATGTTACTTCTTTGGGAGCTGACTACAGATTAATATTCTTATGGAAGTGTTTAGATGTAATGAAATGTGTATTGTAAATTCTTATTGATGTTCTATATTATTAATTGTAAATTGAGAAAGCCTTTTGGCCAACTTAATAATCATTAGGACTTGGTATAAAGGAAATGATATCATGAAGGTATCATGCGGTCATGAAGTATTATGCGAGCTTTGAATGCGAAATATTTATTATCAAAGTAGAAGATGATGTTGTTGGTATGTTGAGGAATTTAAAGGAACTATACAGGAAAAGAGATTTATTGTTTTTGTTAGTTCACCCTTGGATGTGTTATCTTGAAGATTGTTTAGTGAAGTCCGTCTTAAAGCAATTTGGACAGTTGGTTTAGTTGTCTTCATTGTGTTTCTCATTAACTCCTCACAGGGTTGGGATATTTTAGCAAGGATCCAAATTATCCTCACACAGACTCAAATGTACTGATTGTATTGTAAAATACTTCTAACATGGTCTATCCTTTCACAAGGAACTTTTCTATTATTACATCATCTTGTGGGCATCATTCCCACCAAGGTTTTCCCTCTGATCAAGGGTTTCCCTAGTTAACAAATCTAGTGTTATTGTGTATGTTTATTATCTTATGGTTATTGTTTTTATTGATTACAACTTTAAGATTTGGTAGAGTTGAATTTAAGTTAATTAAGCTCATAACTAATTCACCCCCCCTCCTCTCAGTTGTGTTGGTGGAATTTAATTTCTAACAGGCTCCTCTAGTTCAATAGCTCAATCTAAGGTCTTTTGCACATGTAGATTTTAGATTTTGTGTGTGTAGCTATATAGGGGTTTACCTTGGCCAACCCCCCATTTTAGTGATTCTCATCTCTATGGATAGCCAATGTAAGAAAGATAATGTGTAGCTCACATCAATCTAGAGTACGTCTAAATTTCTATGAGCTAAAATGCATAAAAAAAAGTGTTAAGATCTACCCTAAGTGTGATAGAGTAAAAGCCTAATATAAAAATACAATCAATGTGTGATTGAAAGCATGCAAATGAACACATATCTAAAGCAAAAATGTACATAAAAAGAAAACATTCCCAATCCTAAGAAGAAGATTACAAGACAATCATCAGTCGGTGATCTCCTAGCCATCATCATGATCCTCTTGTGTGCTCATAGTGTTGAAAACATGATTCAATGCTTCAATATTTGAAAAGGGATGTGAATGCTTGATATAATAGTTGTTTCAACCTTAATTTACAAGTCCTCACTTCATGTGATGTCTTCAAATTAGGATTTCAATCTTGACATTGCTTTCATCCTGCCAAAATGAAGTGTGAGTGTTGTTTTTATACAAAATCAGGAGGTAAATTTGAGCAGGCCAACCAAAAATCTAAATCCCCATAAATACCTTGAGATGAGAACCCAGTTCAAATCTGGGCACAAAACCCATAGGACATGTTTCCAATGGGAACATGTCCTTCCCTAAATAGGCCAAAATTAGGCCTGTGGATCCCATACATTCAAGGGATGTAGGAAGAAGTCAAACAAATAATTACAATATTGAGACAGTACACCAAGACTACAAAAATCCAAATAGGGTAGAGGAGGTTAAATGTATTATTTGATTGGAGGGAAAATAGAGGAGCACGCTTAGAAATAAGGGCCTACATTGATTTTGAACAAGTTCAAAGATATTAGAGGACCCATATTCAAATTTAGGTATGCATTAAGTGTAATGATGAAGTCATATTATGAAATATATAATGAGAACACATTAAGGTAGGTGATAAACTGTTACTCCTAAATTCATTAAGTGTTGTCATTAGTGAAGAAGAGATGAGTTATGAGTGAAGATCAAGTCACTTGGTGAAGAGAAAGTCAGTCGGTAAAGACAGAGCAGAACAATTATCAAGCACAAAGCAAAGAAATTATCTAACAGTGTATACCAAGCAGAATGGACACCAAACAAATGTAGTTAACCGAGCACAACGAGTACTGAGCAGGAAGAGTACCAAGAAAGTATGTTAACTAAGGAAGGGAATTACCGAGTAGGAACAACATGATAAATGAAAAGATTAGTATAGACTACTAAGAGACATAGAATGAACATAAAAATGATTAGATTCTATCGAGAAAGAAAACAGTTTACAAAGATTGAGGTAAACATTAGGTAAGACTTATTGGGAATGAAACATGATTGTAAATGATCCCAAGGCATAGATTGAACTAATGAAAGTGAAGTAAATATTTATTGACAAGAGGAAATGAATATGGATCATTGATCTATTTGTCCAAGATTTCTAGAAGGATCAAAACCCTATTTAGGTCAAGTACTTAGGAAGCTACATTATTACTATAAGAGGATGGATCAAGAAAAAACAAGAGAGAGAGAGAGAGAGAGAGAGAGAGAGAGAGAGAGAGAGAGAGAGAGAGAGAGAGAGAGAGAGAGAGAGTGAAGTAGAGAACACAAAACATAGATAAAGAAGATAAGGGTACCGAGCAGAGGAAGTGGATGATTTTGTTGAAATCAGTCAGAGAAAGGTGATGATATTGCAGAGAGCACAAAGGATCTAACCTAGCATACATGTAGATGCATTATTACAGACCATTTATTATAGGAATACATTGTTGTTTTTTGTATTCTCAAATCCCACATATTGGGTAGGCTTTAACAAGATTTTTCTATTGTAAATTTCTTAACAGAGTGCACACTTAATGAGTGTTACAAAATCCTTTAACTAGATAGACTTTAGTAGGTCTTGTTTTTGTATTACTCCTAACAGGGTAAATCACCAAAAGTGATTTTTTTGTATGCTCTAACTGAGCAACCTTTATGTTGCAGTAGTGAAGGATTGTGGGTGTCATCCCCACCGTAATTTTGCCCTCTAACCAAGGTTTTCTGCGTGACCAAAATCATGTGTCAAATGTGTTCATGTGTGTTATGTGTTTATAGTTGAAAAATTTTACTTTACTTTCATTCAAAAAATAATTTGTTAAGTTTATGCATTCAAAGCAAAAAGGGTAATACGGTTATTAAGGGTTAAAGTTTTATAAGGCTATTGGAGCTGGGTCTCTTATTTATAAGTTTAACCACTTGAGAGGAAAGATCTGAAGAGATGGAAAGCTATAGGTATGAAAAGGTGATTGAGAATATGAACATGGAGCTGAAATTTACAAATGATCAAATTGATGAATTAAGAAGGAAGTTGAACCATTCGCTAAGAAAGAGAAAGGAGTTAGCCCATCAAGTGAAAGATACTCAAGATCAAGTTGAAGAACTTGAAGAAAAATCAGAGGGAAGCTTGTCTAAAGAATCTGAAGCTACTATATCAGATTTGACTGAAAAGAACAAAACCCTAACTGAGCAGGTAAAATCATTGAAGAGGGAACAAGAATCTTAATCAATAAGAATGTGTGAAGTCGTGGAACAAAAGAGAAAATTTGAAGATGATAAGAGAATGATATAAGATGAGAAAAGGAAAAGGAGTGCAAGAATGGATGAGAAAGATGTGGAAATACAGAGGTTGACACAAAATCACTATAATATAAAAGATCAGTTACTTGGTGTTAATCATCAGATTGGAAGGAAAGTGGAAGAGAATGTTGAACTAAGATCATAAAATGAACATCTGAAGAATGATCTGAAAATTGAAAAATAAACCATTGAAAGACTGAAGAGATTTGAGGAAAGTATAAGGAAACTGGATGAACAGTTGAGATATTAAAGAAGACTGAGAGATATTAGTGGATTAGGCTTTACCGAGGACTCTACAACTGAGAAAGGAGAAGCATCTAAGCAAGTCGACTAGAGAAATGTGTATACAAATCCAAAACATAAGAAGCCAACATGCTATCACTATGAAAAACCGGGCCACACAACAATAGGAGCAAGGTCGGTAAGTCATTTACTACTAAATTTGATGGATATTGTTATAACTGCAAAAAGTATGGTCATAAAGAATTTGAGTGTAGATCTAAATTTGACATGACTTCAAGGCAACAAAAATTTGATGGTTACTGCTACACATGCAATAAGTATGGACACAAATCACAAGCTTGCAGATCACATAAAAAGTATAACTGGATACTGAATAGACAAGTAAATACTATCAACTAGGATTACAACACAAGGATTACTTGTACAGCTTGTGGAAGATATGGTCATATTGCAACAAATTGTAGAATATTTCACATGGGAGGAAATACCTGGAAGATTTTTGGCATGGCATGTTCTCATTGTCACAAGGTCGATCACTTGAGAAAAGATTGTAGGTACCGAAAGTATGCACCCAATGATGAAGAATCTAAATGAAAATGTACAGTAAAAGTTGATGAAATTCATAATCATATGAACATAATATGGAAAATAAAGATTGAAGACAGTGGAACATCAGTTGGATCAGTCGATGACACCTCATCCTCTGGATCAGGTGACTCCACAACTACAAATTAAACCATACAAGTAGGTATGGAAGTGGATTTGAATTGTTTTATCATACATCAATTCCTCACAATCATGAATTAATATCCAAATTAGCATATGGAAAGATGCAATAGGATAACTCTTATGATTGTGAAAGTTAGTATGGTCAGTAAGCATAACTGAGTAAATTGGATGGTCAGTAGAGAAGTATTGAGTAACCGAGAGAAGATTGGTGGTCAGTATGACTACTAGTCGGTTGGTCGGTGAAAGAGCATTTATTGCATATTACTAAACCCTACTTTTCACTATAAATACAAGGTTAGACATTTCATTTGATACATTGCATTTGAAGAGCATTGAAGAGCAATTTGAATGAGCATTTGAATCTTGAGGTGAAACATGTGATTTGTTAGTAGTTTGAGTTATTTGAGTAATCTGGTGAAATAATTTGAGTAAGCCCGAGACATTTAACTGCTACCTGATAAAACCCTAGTCAATCAACTCGAAATGACATCTAGTGCAACATAATCTAAGGCACCCAAGGTTACAAAACCTATTTTGATAAAGAGCACAGACTATGAAGAGCCGAATTACAAGTTATATCCCAAAATTGCTACAAAGACTGATGAGATCGGAGTGCTTTCATCATTGCCTCTTAGGGTTTTACTAGTTTGAGATATTAGATCATTCATTCACTGCAAAATTGGTGAGATATGCGGAAACAAAATTCAAGATGCATACAAGGTACTATATGTGGATGGACAACTGAAAGATGAACACAAACATTTGGAAACAAAGGGTTTGACTCATGCCCTACATTTCCCAAAAGTTTTGAAAGATGAATGAATAATAATTGTTCTTAGTTGAGTGCACGAACAATCAATGTGGCTCGATGGACCTATTAAGATCACAAAGGATGTTGTACATATGGTTACTGGATATCTGATTGTCGAGAAAGCAAAAGCAATAAGAGGGGCACTGAAGGAAAAAATAGAGAAACATACTAGAGTAACATGAGATGGTCAAGGTCTCTGATTGTCTACCATTGATGATGTAGAAACAAATTTCACCACATGTGTTATTGCATACAGAAGATATGAATCTAGCAGATTGAATAGTGTATCGTGTGAAGCTATTGACTTAGCATACAAATTGTTAAGAAAGGTTTCAAAGTTGACCTATCCGAGATACTTCTGAAGCAACTGGAAGATAACATGCATACTATTCGAGTTTCCAAGACCAATACTCTGAAATATGGATCATTATTGGTATGTATTTTCTTCTACTTGCAAAATTTCTTTCCTACAATCGGTGATGTGAACTGGAATACAGATAGGCCTATTATTTATCAGATTAGTGATTATATCAATGGTCTGGGTGAGAATTTTGATAAAGTAATGAGTGAATATTTTGAGCAATTTAAGGCCAGAATGCATCAAATATATAGGATTCCCCACAGCTAGTCAAGAACTGCAAAGATACAATTTATTTCCTAGCTGATACAGACACATGCTTAATTAAAGTTGTAGAACCAAAAACTTCATGGCTAAAACCAATGGGTTATGAAATTGATATTGATCAAGATACACTTGCCTTTGAAACTTTATTGAAATAACTAGTAGAAAGGACAACCAAACAATTTGGAACATTTGAAGAAGCTAAGAAGAGGATAAGACTTGAAATCCTAGGTCCCAAAATTCAAAAGAAATCAAATAAAATGGTAAACACATTAGAAGAAAAATTCGGTGAAGATAAGGAAAAGTTGGTTGATGAAGAAACCAGGGAGAAGAAGCTAAGGGGGAAGAAATAGTAGTAGAAAATTCTAAACCTAAAAGGGGTAGGAAGGCCCTAGAAGAGGAGAATGTTAGTCCAAAGGCTACTAGGTGAAGGACTAAAGCTGCATCAACCCACACACCGCCTACAAAAAGAGGTAGAGGTAAAACTGGTATACTTGAGGAGAAACAACCTAAAACAAAGACATATCATAAAAGGAAATATACATTGAAGAAACAAAATATTGTGAAGAATGATGATAGTGAGAAGATCGAGTCAGTTAATGAAGATCAATTCATAGTTGTTAAGAATTTTGTACCAAAAACAATTGATGAGCATGCTGAACCTCTAAGAGAAAATGGACATTTTGGTTCTATGCACATATTAAAACTTCACAAGTTAAGTGATGAAGACAAGTTGAAAATTGAAGAAGCAACCATTGATGCAATGTATACATTCAGAACTGTACCTATGGAACTTGCAAGGAAAATACCTAAGGAGTTATACGATAAAATAAGTGCAAGATGGAGATATGTATTGGAAAGTGAAAGAAAAATAAGGGAGAGATCACTTGTATTATCACTCCCAACATTATCAGTGCAAGAAATTTATGAAGCCCTAATTAATCACAAAAAGAGATTCATGATTAAAAGAGATCATTGAGAATCTTAACGAGCAAGACACAAGAGGTGGAAGAAGAAAGAAACAAAGAATGGAGAAAGATATTTCAATTGGATGAACCTGAAAAAGTGGATATTTCAAATACCGAGCTGCCTACCGATGCACGAGTAGAGAATCTGGGAGAAGACCTTGAGGACACTATAAATAAAGTAATTGATGATATTACTTACATGGTCAGTAAAGCAGAAGAAGAGGTTACAATAGAAGACATCACTAAATAGGATTTGAGTGAAACTATAAATAAGGATCAAGATGTCATGGATGCTACCAAGAAACCCTTTGAAGATACATCAATTATTGAGCCCGATGTAGCTCAACTAATGAAGGATGCAACTATCTTGTAACAAGTACATGAATATCCAGCTCCTACACCTAGTGAGGTAACACCTGACACAAATGTTGTTGATACAAATGTTTCTAAAGATACCGAGGAAACAACTAAGGAACCTAGGAAGCAAAAGGAAAAAGATAAGGGTGATGAACCCATAGCCACCGAGCAAGCCAAAGAGACTACTACTGCAGAGACAATAGATAATTCTACTACGGGAATGAAATCAGGTGCACAGGAACAAGGAGAAGAAAAAGATACTGAAAAGGAAGAAGATAAAGCAAAGGAGAAAGAACTCACTAAGAAACACACTGAGGCTCCATTACCACTAAATATTTCACCTAGTGGAAGTGTACTTAGTTCCTATAATAATAAGAAGAAAAGTAGAAAGGACAACATATCACTGGATGAAGAGATAGTGATCCCAATTTGTGATCCAACCAAAATGAATACTAACAAAATGATGAAATATGGTGAATTGTTGAAGAGGAAAGAAACACAAGATAAACTAAAACAAGAAAGGAAACAACAAGTATTATCAGATGTGAAAGACATCTTATTACAGATTGCACCTGAGACTCAACTCAAAGAGAATGCACATATTAGTGATCAGTTAGTCTCACTTGTAAGTCAAGTCAATGAATCAGATATTGATGTTGAAGATAATCGAGCAAAATATTTTTAGTGGAAAAACTAATGCAAAAGAATGTTGAATAGAAAGTTGCACTTTCTATCATTGCTACTAAGTTGGACGACACCATAAAGGTAATAATCAATAATCAAGTTTTCTAATCCTAACAATGGATTAGGTGGAATGGGTAGACATGGTCGTGGTGGTAGTTGACAAGGTGTGAGGAGATCTATGAGAGTGAGACAACTGAAGAAATAGCAATAGGTTCCACTTGTTGACATTCTCATACAAGTATAGGGTGTGGCCCCTAAGACTCCATAGGTAAAACCATAGATAGCACCACAAGTGCCTCCATAACCACAAGTTCCTATACAGGTTATTGTTGATGGTATTTTATCTAGGTTGGTAGCATTACATATAGAGGTAGTCTGGATTCCCCAGTTGGAGAGATAGATTGAGATGCTTCAGAGACAACTACAGGAGTTGTCTATGGAGAGGGACACAACAATTGAGCAATATGGATGGGAAAAGGCTCCAGTGGAGGAGTTAGAGAGGATGAGAGCCATGGGTCTTCAGACATATTGATGATATGCATTGTAAAGGAGGTTACCTATTGGAAATATTCTTATGAGTAGGTTGTGCCTCCTAAGCAACGAATATGGAGCTATGCAAAGAGTTCATATGCTAGAGCATCTAGACAAGGTTGTACTGAGAGTGCAGGGGTAGCAAGAAGACCTCTGAGAGAAAATAGAGGTATAGGTGGGGCAAGTCCTTTCACTACATAGCTACATCATAGGCCAACAAACTTCGGGGGTAGTGCCTCATAGTTTTTATTGACTTGTATACATAGAGGTCTGATATGTTTCATGGACTTTTATATGACTTTAAATACATCTTTTTTCTTTCATGACTTATCATTGTACATTGGACATTCTATTTTTTTATGCTCTTATGATATATGTAGTGATGGCTATGATACATGGTGTGTTATTCAATGCTTATGAGATGGATGCACATTAATGGTTTGCTTCCCATATGCATTATGCTTATTATGATGTAATGTGATATATTCTTAGATGCATAGTTATTCCTTTTATGATGTTATGATATGGTATGAAAGATGATGTGATAGATATCTATATGTGCTAGCTTTATGGTTTTAATGCACATGTTATGTTTTTGTTGATATTTTTAGCATCGGTCACATAAATAATATTGACTATATGATTATTATGAGAAATAATTTATTATATATATATTCATATATATCAATATAAATAATAATTGATATTACTATATACATTGATATATATGTATATATAAAGTTAGATTATAATTATTCTCATAATAACTAAATAGTTAAATTGATAAAATAATAATTATTATTATTATTATGTAAATATTAGAGAAATTAATATAATACTCAAGAGATATTATACATATATATGTATATATATATATAATCATAATTGTCATTATATTAATTACATAATAATGAATAGACATGTCCCATGAAGGGACATGTCTCTTCTTGGCTCATTCTTAATATAAATGCAAGAGATTGTTGCATTTGGAAAACACATACAATGAGATAGTGCTATTATATTTGCAATGATCCTAAAACCTTAAAATGGTATCAGAGCCAAGTTGCAAATGTAAGAGAGTAGTTTTTTAATGGTGAATTTGTGACTATCTCAGAAAATACAGTCTCGGTATGAGGACCATATATCACAAATACACCGTTGGATTTTGCTAAATTTCAAATATGTTTGTGAAAACCAAATTTAGAAGACTCGCAGAAGCGATTGGACAAAAAAAATTTGGTTCAAAAGTTATGACCGAATGTGTACAGGTCTATGCAAAAATCTGTAAAAGAGCGAGGTTTCTTCTTTAAAATCCTAACTGCTTGAAGGGAGATCTAATAAGATTGAAGATTGTGATAGTGTATAGAACCTTTGGATATTCAAGATATGTCATGTGAAGAATTATGGTAATGTTTGAGAATGATGATGTCATTCTATGAATTAGCATGATATTTTCTATATGGGCTCACCTTACAAACATAATACTTGAATTTTTATAAAAGATAAGTATTCCAAGTTTTATTAATGCACATATTTTTTGAGTTTGTAATTCATGCTATACTATTGGTTAGTAAAATATTGTATGCTTCTATCATTGGTATTTTCAGTCGAGATAGTTTAGTGAGCTATTTGTAATCTCTCTCTGACATACATTCAGGACAGAAGCACACGATAATTGCATTCAAGGGAAAAAGAACTTGATGCTTGCAAATGAATTGATGATTGAGACTAGATGCAAAGGGAGTTTGACATTTCAAAAGAGGTCAAGAAATTGATAAACTTGAGCTTCAAAGGGAGCAGATGGTTCAGTCAACTTGTGACAATCTTGATCATATTGATTGAGAGGGAGTTCACTATTGAAGGTGAAACACTTATGAGGTAAAATTGATATAATTGATTATTATACTAATGAGTCATGAATGTTTTTAATGGGTTTGCCCCCTGTGTAAATCATGAGGAAGTGACGACTTCCAAATGATTATCACTTGTATTTGTAAAAGTTATTGTAAGGTGACGATCTTACAATAACTTGACCTTCTATTGTGATAGACATCTTGTGATGGCTGAAACTGATTATAATAGATAGAACTTGTGGATAGAATCGTCGATAGAGGTAATCCACACTAAAGCTCGTGAGTTTGTGAATAGAATCGCCGATGGAGGCAATTCACACGAGAGCTTGTGGATAAAATCGCCGATGGAGGAAATCCACACCAAAGCTCATGAGTTTGTGAATAGAATCGCCGATGGAGGCAATTCACACGAGAGCTTGTGGATAGAATCGCCGATGGAGGCAATCCACACCAAAGCTCGTGAGTTTGTGGATCGAATCACCGATGGAGGCAATCCACACGTTGAGCTTGTGGATCGAATCGTCGATGGAGGCAATCCACCCTAGACTTGTGGATAGAATCGTCGATGGAGGCAATCCACCTGAGAACTTGTGGATAGAATTGTCGATGGAGGCAATCCACATATTGAGACTATGTTTCTATTGACTACATCTTGAGGATGATGCCTTTATTGCTTACATCATATGATTGTTGTTGCCAAGTGTCATAAGTGTTGACATTGGATTGATTTATCCTCCCTAGCTAAGAGGGAGTGTTGATATTTTTAGCATCGGTTAGATAAATAATATTGACTATATGATTATTATGAGAAATAATTTATTATATATATTCATATATATCAATATATATAATAATTGATATTACTATATACATTGATATATATGTATATATAAAGTTAGATTATAATTATTCTCATAATAACTAAATAGTTAAATTGATAAAATAATAATAATAATAATTATGTATATATTAGAGAAATTAATATAATACTCAAGATATATATATATATATATATATATATATATATATATATATATATATATATATATATATATATATATATATATATATATATAATTAATATAATACTCAAGATATATATATATATATATATATATTATATATATATATATATATATATATATATATATATATATATATATATATATATATATATATATATATATATATATATATATATATATATATATATATATTTGTCATTATATTAATTACATAATAATGAATAGACATGTCCCATGAAGGGACATATCTCTTCTTGGCTCATTCTTAATATAAATGCAAGAGATTGTTGCATTTGGAAAACACATACAATGAGATAGTGCTATTATATTTGCAATGATCCAAAAACCTTAATAGTTTTTACTTTCTATATGCATGTTATGATGACATGTTAGCATTGCCTATTTTCTTGGTAATGAGGGATGCATGATGACAAATTATTTGATGATATATGCAATTGTTTTACAATTTATAAAATTTATATTATGTTACATCGTTGATATGCATGTTATGATGTTTTCTAAATGAATGAATCTATATGTTTGTATGTACAATGTATTCATAAAACTTTGAATGGATTTGTGTATATTTTTATGTTTGTATAGATGTTCATAAAACTTTAGATAGAGCACTCGAAAGAAGAGGAAGACTTGATGATCATCTTCAAAATCGTACATGGTCTTTTGGTGGGAGGATTCCGTGTGTTTATAAGAAGCTAATTGATAGTGTGAAGGAGGAAATTCAAAAATTTTGGCATTCTAACTCTAGAGTGTCACCCAATATAAAGGATGCCTTGAAGTTAAGAATTGGCCATCAAGACCGCACACCGCATCCTAAACATTTTTGGAAGTAAGTCAAACAATGTTGTTTAAAATATTTTGTGAGACACATCCAACATTGCAAATATCACAAAGGGATTTTGAATCTCTCAAGCTATTTGATTTTGTACCTCTTAAGATTGAAATACTTGTTGTAAATACCATGTAGAGTTTTCAATGCACCATGAACCATTATTCTATATTTGTTCTACTTTTCATCTAACAAAATGTTGGAGGAGTGGTGAAAATCAAATTTCTAAGTCATTGAGTGACTTGCTAGATCATTTTTTATGCCATGGAGATGATGGCCATTTTTTTTATAGAAATGGTTGTTTAAATAAGAAGTGCTCAAAATGCAGTGGCTTGTAAAAAAAATTCATGTTTTCAAGAGGGGAGAGAACATGAATTTGGAAAGAAAATTGTTGGGAAAAAGATATATGAAATGGTCAAATATGCTTTGAAGAATGGAGGTGAAGATTCTAGATGTGAGTTGGTTGCAAAAGAATGCAGCTGATTTTATTTTAGATTTCAATGAAAATCCTTTCTTAAAGAAAGGAAGGCATAGTCATAGGTTTTAGAAGTTGGATCAAAAATTCAGGATGTGTAAGAACTCTTTTTCAATTGGTACTATTATATTAGTGATTGATTTCATATAAAATTACATATTGTAACCATAAAATGAGTTACAAGGTCAATATTACAATTCCATTTAGATTGTTATTTTTGTCCACATAACATATAAGCATTCCTTTGTCAGTATAGAACAGGACATGAAGATAATCAAAGAGTATTATTTTTATATGAGTGTTGATAGATATCACTCCGCTGAGTATGTGCAACATTATTTCGAGAGTTTTTTTGAGTTCTTGTAGGAAAAAGATATTGTAATGGCTAGACATATCATTTGATTAGATAATTGTATGGGTCAATTCAAGAATGCTTGTATGTTTTATTGGTTGAGTAGAATGCATGCAGAGAGTGGTGTACCTCATCTTTGGAGTAATTTTTAAGTTGGGCATGGGAAATAGGAGCAGGTGCATGTGTGAAGAGAGCTCTAGTTAAGGAGTAATTAAGGATTTTAGGTACTACATTTTGTGATGCACATTCTATTGTTGAATGGTGTAGTTTAGCATTGTCAAAAGGAGGGACAATTGATTCAACAGTGCACATATTCTTTTGATTGGTTGAGGACGGAATAGTAGGAGATAGATTGAATTGCAAACAATTGGAGATTCGTCAAAGATTCATTCATTTTGAATCTCAAATGTAAGTACATGGACCATTTGTACATGACGGTTTTTTTGTCACAGTTGTTTGTAGTGTGACTGGAATCAATGCGAGTCAAGTGGGTGGGTGAATGCATTGGTTCCACAGTATCTAACTCCTTTATCTCAAATAATATCCATGCCAAATGATGACATGGAAAGCTCTGTTGATTATGCCCGTCTTTCAGACTATTGGTTGGCACAATGTGTATAGGGAAAGCGAAAGCTAGAACAACCAACAATGGATGATGATGGGTTTATATATCCTACTGGTTCAATTTTTATTTCTAGAACTTGGTTGTGAACATACATGATTATAGATGGCATACCTACATTTGAAGACTATGAGAAACAACAAAATGATTCTCATGTATTCAAACCTTGTTATAGAAACAAATGTAAAGTTGTTGAAGTGTCATGCTAAACCAAAGACAAAAGAACTTTGGACAGTTAGTAATGTTGACCATGAAGCAATACTAGATACTCTCAAGCAAAGAGATTACCCTTCAAGCACACTTGAGTAGCTCATAACAAATGACTGTAAGGTTCATTACGCTCATTATGCTTAAGTTCATTATGTTCATTATGCTTTGGTTCATTAATTTTTTTGGTCAGTAAAATTAGTCTTCTCATGGCTTGGGAATGCAAGGATTACAAATATGATGGACATACAAGATTAAACTACCATGCATTATAGTTTATCTTACTTTCATTGTTCACTTACCTTTATTTAGTATTCTTTATTTAATACTACTTTTTTTATACTATTGCAATGTATGTTTCTTTGAGAGTACCAATGGTTGGAGCTGTCTTTTAAAGAGCACAAATATAAGAACCAAATGTATTAGTTGTGCATCTAGATTGTTTGATAGGATTGATGTAGTTGTATTGATGATATATGATGTATTTGTACATGAGAACATGGGCATGCATAAGGACATGGCTAGATTTTTTCCTATTTAGAGGCCTAATTTTGTATGTATATATTTTGTATCATTAGGTTATAATGACTAAATTAAATTTTGTGAACAAGATGTTTGATTATACTTTGCTCAGGAATGTCACCTTTATGTGTAATTATGAATAATATTATGTACCTTTATGGATGATTAAGATTAGAGTCGTCTTAGGTTCATTATGGTTGTCCCAAGTTCTATAAATTTCTTAGGTTCATTAGGACAGTTCTATGCACTTAGGGCACTTCAGGGATATCGCCACCACAGTATGGTGTTGAGCGTTCAGATGAAGAAAGGAAAACTAGGACAATACATAGGATAAACCTATCCAATCAAATGCATTAGTACTAATGTTTCGCACCCACAACGAACATCAAAAGAATTAGGCTACTTTGCAACTTTACATTAAATGCATATGACAATTTTAATGCCAAGAGAAAAATTGTTGTCATACAAAAACCACTTTGAGACTTGAAAATTCTTGGACAAGGTATTATAGAGGGGCCTTAGGTGACCCTATAGGTTCAGATCAATCATTTGCAGGGGCCATGGATTGCAAGAAACAACCTATCAAAGTTTGAATTTTTATGCACTTAGGACACTTAAGAGACATCGCCACTAGGGTATGGCATTGAGCATTTGGGCAAGATGGTAGGTAAAATGGGACTATGCCTAGGGTTAAAATACCGAATTAAACATGTATACCTATGATGAATAGAACGAGAATTAAAATCCATTGCAACTTTTCATTGAAAGCATCTGACAATTTGTGTCAAGAAAAAAATTGTTGCCCTATGAAAACTACTTCAAGTCCTTAAAATATGAGATAGGTTAAAGTTTGACAATTCCATGCACTTACAACACTTAAGCGACATCACCACTAGGGTATTAACATTGAGTATTTCGGCTAGCTAGGAGGCAAAACGATACCATTCCTAGGAAAAACCTACCTAATTGAACATGTTTTCATTGATGGTTTATGCTCATGAAAAACAAAATGAGAATCACGCTCCCTTAAAACTTTTCATTAATGCATATGACAATTTCTTCATCAAGAGAAAGATTGATGCCCTACAAAAATTGCTTTGAGTCTTGAAAAGTCGAGATAGCTTACGAGAGAGGGGCCTCACATAACTCTAGGTTTAGATGAATTGTTCACTAGTACCACAAATTGTGAGAAATAACCCGTTAAAGTTCCACAATTTTATGCACTTAGGGCACGTAAGGGATATTGCCACTAAGGTATGGTTATGTGAGTTTAGGCAAGTTGGGAGGCAAAACAAGACCATTCCTATGGTAAAACCACCCAATCATGTGTTTACAATGATGATTTGCATCCACAATGACCAAAACTAAAATTATGCTCCGTTGCAACTTTTCATTGAATGCATCTAACAATTTTTGTGTCAAGAGAAAAAATAATGCCCTACAAAAACCACTTTGAGTCTTGAAAATATGAGACAATTATTGTAAAGGGGCCTCACATGACCCTATAGGTTCAAATGGATTTTTTGCAAGCGCTAGAAATTGTGAGAAACAACCCATTAAAGTTTGACAATTTTATGCATTTAGGGCACTTGAGGGATATCATTGTTAGGGTATCATAGTGTTTAGGCGAGTTGGGAGGGAAAATAGGACCATGCATGTGGTAAATCGACCCAATCAAATGCATTTACGCATACAGTTTGTGCCCACAATGAACAGATTGAGAATTACACTCCTTTACAACTTTTTATTGAATGCATCTAATAGTATTTGCATCGAGAGAACAAAAACCACTTCGAGTGTTGAAAATATGAGACAAGGTAATAGTAGAGGGGCCTCATGTGACTCTATAGGTTCAGATTTGACAATATTGTGCACTTAGGTCACTTAAGGGACATCCACACTAAGGTGTTGGTGTTGAGAATTTAGACGAGTTGGGAGGCAAAATAGGACCATGCTTAGGGTAAACATGCCCAACTAGACACGTTGATGCTAACAGTGTGTGCCCTTGACAAACAAAACAAAAATGAAGAAAAATTTAGTGCATGTAAAAGGGTGGAGGAATATATGAATCTTTCTAAAAATGGTGAGGTTGAAGGATATGTTGATTTAAATCCTCATAACATGGGGTGTGTATGCAAGGTATAACATGAAGTACACCAATAAGTACATATTAAAAAAATCCATTGATTGAACAATACAATTGAAACATTTGACAATACAGATAATACGTCTCATTTTATTGTGCTCCATATTAACCAAACCAGAGTCACGAAGCTATAACAGAATCCTATAAAAACGTATTTACCAATACATATCACCACCGTCTGAGAATTTTCCCACGTATCCAATTAAGCAGGATAAATAGATCGCAGATCTGTTCCTTATGCAACTTCCGATAAGTTACAATCGAAAGATTTTTTTTATCAACACAACCTATCGCATTTACTATTGATAATTAAATTTGCAATAACGTAGACACAACAACCTTTTTGCTCGATTTGCATGTTTCCTGGCTTTGTTTTCAACTTCAATCTACTTTTCTAGATTAACTTCATGGCTTCTAAGCGTATAAAAGCGGGATAGAGCTCGAGTTGACTAATCACAGATTTATTTTATTTATTTGTTGACTACATCAAGTAGAATAAATTGTAGTGTATCATATATTTCATAAAACTGTGACCATGGTAGGAACCTTAACAAGGCTCATAGGATAACCAAGCGATACAGCAAGCGCAAATACAATTATCAGAACACCAATGGCAACTAATTTAAAACTAGTTTTACAATAATATCGAGGGATAATTATAAAGAGAATAAATTCTGGTTACATCTGAAAAAATTAGATCAAGATCATTCCTCCAAGAAACTCTTCCTAAGAATATTGACATCTTAATGTATGCTTTACTTTCTAGAAATCAAGAAGTTAGCATTATAAATGGAATGATCCAAAGAAAAATTATAGAAAATATTACTCATATTTGGCAGGTGAAATCGGCGAAGCCATCAACTACAACTTTTTAACTCTCAAAGCAACATTGCTACAACATTAAATAAAAGTTTCTTGTATGACTGGTCCCAGTGGTCCAGCATTATAATACCTGTCGCAATTACTAATTACACAAATGCTTAACTGATCCCCTTCTGAAAAAGTGTTCTCGGGTATCACATCCGTATATGAAGATGGAATCAGCGACAGTCAGTTCACGAGTCTCTTCCACAGCACTTGTATGAGTACCTTACGTTGAGGTAGCAGGGCACTACAATAAAGATCATAGTCAAAACAGAGAGATACAACACACTTAACTTTTGTCACTAATATACATACAAAAACATCTCCAACACGCTTATCTTCGCACATACAAACAACTCCAGACCTCTAATTACAGCATATGTCAAAAACTAAAGTGTTTTTTTCAAAGAGTTATAGAACCTTCTCATAAATTTGGCTCAAAAAAATTCCAGAAACATCAACTTCTGTGAGCTAAGGCTCTAAACCCATCGTATGGGTGTATTTTAATAATAGTTTGTTGCAGAGTTGAAAATAGTCACTGGCAGCCAATCATGCTTTGTCATTATATATTTCCAATTGATCCATTGCAATCTGTACAAGCTATACTTTAGCCCCCAACAAAGACTGTCATCACAAAACAAAACTTTTGACATGTTAGCTTCCAATCTGTTTGTCATTCGCTGCACGTATGTCATAAAATATACATTTGATATTAATGTTCAAATCTCAAAATTGAAAAAGAACGCATGTGTGTATCACCATATTTATTTCCAATTTGATTAAGCCACATAGAGGGAAAAAAACACAATTAAAGCTGTGCATTCGATGCACAAATGTTAAATCGCTAAAAAGAAATCTACAAGTTCTCAGGGTAAACTGCAAAGGTGATGTAATGTTTTAGGTTCTGGCACAGTTAGCGTGCTTATTTGGCATGAGACTTTCCTTGTGGATATAGAGGAATTTTCGCACTTTACCTTGCCAATCTATCTACATTGGAGGTAGAAAATGCTGAAAAGCATGAAATGCATAAAATAATCTCATTAAAGGATTTTAAATCTCCAATCTCCACCCAAAAACTAGCATAACCTCTTCTAGTAGCATCCACGTTTTGTAAGTGATGCATACAAGTGACTCGTTAGTTTCTCACACTAGCAATGTACAAAACAAATAAAAAGTACATAGTAATTGTTAGAATTCGAAGTGTCATATTTTTATTATATAACTGTATCCAATAAATAAATACAACATTAACAAATAACATAAATATAACCTGATATTTAATCAAAATAAAAATAAAAATAAATTGTAAATTGTACTCTTATGGGAAAATAAAAAATGAAGCTTAGAATTATACAATTCATTCATTAATAACCTACCGCATAAGTCAGCTTGGGCGCACTGTGTTATATCCATACTAATTTAGAACGTTGCAACTTCCTAGTACCATAGAAGCAGAAATCCCCAAAAACACGCCATTAATCACAAAAAATTGCAATACACCACTGTTGGCAATTTTTTAAATTGACTTTTGTTGACCAATCAAATCATATTTAAATTGTGTTTTGTTTGTTCACTGAGATTTTCAGCAATTTTCAACAATCTTTTAATCTATTCTGCAATTTTTCTTTGTAATCAGGGTTTCCAATAACATTTATTAATTATTATCCCATGGGAAGGATTTGGCATCATTGTTTTCGCATTTTGAAGGCCTGTTAGGTGTCTCAACAGGGGTTTGGGGCTGATATTGGTGGTGACAAATTCTCTGCAACTTCAACTGAGGCTAGCTGTTGATCAGATAAATAGAGGATAAGGATAAATTTGAAACTTTCACTATAATTCACTTCTTTGGCAAATTAAGTCAGGTAAATACAACACAGTAAATCTGAATAACCAACCATGAATAAGACATCAAACACTGCCCCCAAGGGAACTGTATAAGCCATCGGTGATGCGTACTGAAAAGTGAAATTCTTAGTGTCATTCTCTTGACATTGAAAACAGAAATGCTTGTTAAGCTTTCCTATTCAACCTCATCATTCAACTTGTGACCAAGAAATAAAGAGACGGCTTACAAAAGAGACACTAATAGCACAGAAGTTGCCCCAGCTAATCCAGGATTACCCAATGAAGCCCCAGCAAAAGTCAGCTTGAGAAACCCATCCTGATGTTTCTCCCAGATAAGAATTTTTTTTCATGCGCCTATTATTGATCACAACATTAACAGGGTAAAAGGAAGTAAAATTGCCATTACACAGTTTCAACTGCATTACAATATTTCACTTTAAATAAGGATGTTGCAAGAAAACTCTTAAAACCATGCTCCACAACTCATACAATACATTTGGTCGAAATCCATAGAGCCTGGCATTTAGAATCCATCAGAAAAATATGGCAGTATGATGACTGGTTGAAATGGGCTGTTGCCACTAAGTTATGCAAAATAAACTATTGGTAAGGATCTTGTAATATTTTTCCATTTGCTGATTCAACTTTGAAGGTCCATTTCACTTGTCTTCGATGCAACCAATGTACATGAATCACATGCTCCAATCCACACAGACAGAAATTTAAGGTCGCTATATTCTTCATAGCAAGGAAAGCAAATATCTCTTGACTCCCTCTATTATAAATTTACTTCAAGGTCACCAATTCCATAAAACTCAGCACTTCTAACAATTCTGGCCTGTGTATCTAAAAACTGTATCACTTCATCATCCATTTATTAAACCGCAGCTAAAGACGCTAATTTTAAGTACTCGGTAAATACTAAAAATTGCTTTCAGATAAATTATTAAGGTCTATTTTCTTCATAGCAGAGAAAACAAATTTGACCCCTTCTTTTGCTCAACTGGTTAAAAATTTACTTGAAGGTCACCAATCTAAAAATCCCAGCATTCCTGACAATTTGTTCAGTAACTGCAATCCATCAACTGGTTAGATTATATTATTGTCATTTCAATATCCAATCATTAAAGATTGTTGAAGATCTGCTTGCTATATTTGTCATACTTGACTCTATAATAAGAGTCCTCTTCAATTGTCTCCATTGCAACCAACAGGCACAAATCCCATGTTGATATCCAACTATAAGATTCAAACACCCAAAGCAGAGAAAAAAACTTTGTGAGAATTTGAGATACTTCTATAAAATATCAAGATCGCCATATTCTTCACATGGCAGGGAATGCAAATTTTACCCCAAAATTGACAATCTTATCACACATCTAGTTTAAGGCCATGTTATCTACCTAATTAATCATACTTAATTATCAATCAAAGGTCACTATCCAGATATAAAACCTATCACCTCATATGAACACAACTTATTGCATCTTGCCCTTTTGTGCTTTTTTACCCATGTTTTGAATAGTTTATACACATCTAGTTTAAGGCCATGTTATCTACCTAATTAATCATGCTTAAATATCAAATGTCGCTGTCAAGATATACAACCTATTACTGCATATGGACACAACATATTGCCTCTACCCATCCCTACCTCAGGTGCCCAAACTATAGTGACTTACCACAGCACTGCACTGTCATGTTCTATGCCCCTTGAGTTGTTTATGAATCCTACCACCCCTATCCTTAATACCTTACATATTTACTGTGCATGAACCTGGTCAATCTATACCACAATGCAAAGTTCTGCATCAAAAAGTCTTTTGTGAAAAGGCCCCCAGCATAACAAGATATGAATTACAGGTGAAGCATTTGGTGAAAATGCAATAAAGATGATGCTCAACATGCACTATACAAGAAAGTACAGAATGTGAAAGTTCAAAACAGTATATTCAACTCTCTACCTAGAAGATAGACATACAAACCCAAAGGCAAAAAAATCTTGAGTAAAGTTATTATATTTTTCTGAAAAAACCCTGGCTGTTATATGTAAGTTGAAGAAACATTCATATTCAGATGTCAAACCATACCTGTTGGTTGCAAAATTGAAAATCCCAAACTCATCATACAATTGACAAGTTGGCAAAACTTGAGTAGTGTCAAAACAATCATTCAAATATAGTTATTATATTTTCAGACAACATATTTAAAAAAAATATCTCTATTATATGTAAGTTGAATAAACATTTAGATTCAGTAGATAAAAAGCTTACCAGTTGGTTGCAAATTTTACAATTCCTCCTCTTGAATACTCTAAAAACTTAGCTTGTTTGTCAAAAACCTGGGTTTTGCTTCAAAATGCCAGAATTCAGCACCATAATTTTTTGCAGCATTGTTATAAGTATAACTTATATCCGACTGAACTATTATGAAGCACCTTTAATGGGGATGATTAAAATTCAAAAAGCAACACTCACTCCAACAACGGCAATGGTAACACCAACAGCATTTACACTACATTAACGATTATAACTTTTAACAGAGCTTATTAGTCCAAAAGTATTACTATTTTTCAACTGTAAAAGTCATTACCTTTGCTGACATGATAAAAAAATTCAAATTTTAGCTTGATATCATCATGTAAGACCACATTGCATGTGATTATATATATGATTAATATAAGATGGAAGGGGCAAAATGGAACAATCAAACAAATGCACTTTTGTAGTAGTAAGAAAAAATTATTGCTTCCAGTTGAGCAGATAAAGTGCAGGAAGTTGAATAAGCATAAAATGATTAGAAAACAGGGGTCAAGATTAGTCATCAAACAGTGATAGTCTTAAAAAATACAAATTAAGCATGTTCATATAGCCAAAAAAATAAATGACCCATTAATGATATTATTTCTCTGAACAAATTTAAAGAAATCTTAATACTTACAATGCATGATAGAAATTGATTTCCAACATTCACTATTAGTACAAGTATAAACAAAAACAGGGGTAGTGTGTTGGTGACACGCATAGGAACTGAAAGTGAAAACTGTGATGTCCTCAAACATTTACAGACTTAATTAAGTTAATTAAGTAGTCCTAAAATTTAATTAATAATTTAATATCATAAGGACTTCTTTAATTTATTAATTTAATTATAAAATAAGAGAAATAAAATAATAAAATAATGTCGGCCTATTGTAATCTTCTAGATACTTCTTGCAAGCCTTTATAAGGGGATTTTCTGAGAATTGTAAATCATCATGGAATGTTTTCTGATTTGCTCTTCCATTGCTGGAAGCTCGAGCCACTGAAGGTGTTTTCACAGTTTCGTTGGAGATCCAATCCCACCCCACTCTGCCGTAGGAAATACATTTTGATATTTTACATTGTGCTCAAATTTGTTAAGTCTCCATTGGAGACAAATTTACAGCATTGAAAACATCTGCAACTCTGAGTGAATTTGTATCGGTTTGAATATTTACTTTGAATATCATTATCAGTATTTGCAAGGTGCTTGTTTGGAGATACGGTTCATGGAATTGTGACGAGCTTATATCGATGGATATTAATGTTTGACATGAAATATTAGCACTGGAATATATTTGGTGATTTAAGGTTTACCATATGGTATTTGTGACAACTAAATATTATTGACAATTAAATATATATTAAACAAGACTTATATAGACCTTAGACACCGCACTAATGTTTGGGATCTGAACATTAATAATCTGCTGGTTGCGGAATATATAGTTATCACAGAAATAATATACTCATAAGATGGCACTGCAAATATTTGAGAAGAATTGCCATGGAGAGTTTGAGGTGGGCCTGTAATCATTCATTCATATATAATATATGGTGGAAATATTAGAAGTCCATTTCCTTTTACTGATCGCATTTGGCAGTCCTGCGACTGGTGATACTTGCGATTAATATTATTAAAGTTTTCAAAGACTGGCAGACTACATTCTTATGAAATATATCATTGGTTCGATGTATGAAAATCTTGCCGCAGCTAGAGGGAGATCACATTGATCGATCTGTGAAGGCTATGATCATTTATAAACATTGGGTGATATTATTATTATGTTTGAAAATTTCCAGTGCCTCTCCATTTCCTGCAGCGTAAGTAAAGACTCCAATATGAAAAAGCTTTCATCTTTATGAAAGAAGATTTTGTGGATGTATATATCGAGGCAAATTACATTATGCGATATAAATATATTTAAGAAGTTCATACTGTTATATTTCTCTGTGACTGAGCGAATGATTCTCCAAGTAATTGTTCCTGAATTGATCATTCGTTATTATTGTCTCAGTTGAAGCCCTATAGAATATCAGATTTGAATCTATCAACAACAATAGAAAATTAGTCTTTTCGTTGAGGAAGTGGTAATCACAGGCAGGGTATATTAAGAAAAATTAACAATAAATATAATATTGTGATATTCAACTACAACAAACTACAACAATAATGCTATGGACATACAGTCATAAAACCAAAATTTCAATTTCACAAATCAACCAAAAAAATATTTACTCCTAGATTAAAAAATCCCATAGTGAAGCAATCTACAGCTTGCTGTAAAGACAAGCTATTTGTATACACAATGTTTAACTGCAAACATACAGATGAAGAAAACCCCAACAGGACAAAAATAGCAAGTGAACAAAGTTTGCCATGCTTGGAATATAGAAGGCCATTTAATATTGTAAAATATTTGAGTTTATGCACAGAGCTCTCAAATGTTTATGACAACCAAATTTTCAAAATTCATCTTAAAAACAAATCAATTAAAAATGTGTGCACTGTAACTTATACTATCAAATAATCCTCTAAATTATTACAATATTGTGTCAAAAGAATAAAAACTTTATCATTGTGAATTAATTAATAAATTGTTTCCCATCCCATCCCATCCCATGAATTGCATAAACATTTAGTTATGCACACATATGTGGTCTTCATGTTAGCATAAAGCATTGTTCAATTCATAAACAAAACATCTACACACAACAAAAGCAAAACCTGACAAGAGTCAAAGTAAACCTACCCGCATTCCACGAGGGGGTGTTCCCGGTTTAGCTGTGGCTGCATTTGAGTTTCCATAACCACCTAATTTGATTTTCTTCTCTGCTGGTTTTAGTATCTGAAATGAGCACATTAATGATTCATCCACACTCATCATTGCACCAGCATTATCAAATTCACCACAGTAATTTGGGGCGGAAAATACTGTCACAAGTTGTCTGTCAGCAAAGAATTCGTAACCATCCTCAACAACCTGCAATACAAAAAGTTTGCTCTTATCATATTTCATGTGAGAACTACTCATAGCTGTAGAATCTATATGCAAAACTAACAAAGAAAATTACCTGATGTGCACGACAAATAAGATCTAGGTCCTGCTTTTGGAGAAATTCAGACACTCTGTCCGGACCAAAGGTATATGACACCCCTCTATCATTCATACCCCATCCCTGAACATCTTTGCTAGGATCCGACCAAAGAAGATCACATAACAATCCCGTGTCTGGAACATCTGTGGGACGAGGTATTTCTCTTATTTGATTCAGGCTGTTTAGATCTGGCGAAAGGCCTCCATGCATGCATAGAATCTTCTCATCTATTAGAGCAGCCACTGGCAAACAGTTGAAACAGTCAGTAAAAATTTTCCATAATCTGATATTAAATCTGCGTTTACACTCATCATAGAATCCATATATTCGATTGATTGAGGCGCACTCATGGTTGCCTCTCAAAAGGAAGAAGTTCTCTGGGTATTTTATTTTGTAAGCAAGCAGAAGGCATATTGTCTCTAGACTTTGCTTTCCACGGTCCACATAGTCCCCTAAGAATAGATAATTGGCTTGAGGTGGTAAACCACCATACTCAAAAAGTCTTAAAAGATCAGAGTATTGGCCATGAATGTCACCTGCAAAATAATCCATAAGAAAAAAGTTCAGAAAAATAGTAACTTAAGGAAATATCCCTAATACTCTTCTCAGTCAATAAATTTATAATATAATAACACAACATAAACAATTTAGCATGCAAGATGACTCAATCTCTAGTAAAACTAAAGATCTGGAGTTAGTATTGCATTCCAATCAGTGTATCTTGGAAATGTGTTTCCTGCCCTAAATGATGCCTTCATTTATTTCCCTATTTTTGCCAAACAGATACGGTGAGAATCATCCCCTAGGCATCCTTCATTAATTTTTTGTCAAGGCTATCCTAGCCAGTATGGAAAAACCTTGGCGAACACTTTGGAAACATACCCCCAGTTTCTTGGTGTTTTTGGAAATCCCTACCATCATAGGAACGGCTAGGGGAGAATATATATTTAGGGAGAAGAATGTTTCACGTGTTCAATCTTTTTAAAACTTTCGTTTCTTTTAAACCTACTAATGTGTTATACATGCT
This sequence comes from Chamaecyparis obtusa, assembly GCA_027943335.1. Taxonomy (NCBI): domain Eukaryota; kingdom Viridiplantae; phylum Streptophyta; class Pinopsida; order Cupressales; family Cupressaceae; genus Chamaecyparis; species Chamaecyparis obtusa. The sequence goes on along the minus strand of BSBK01007772.1, from coordinate 131,078 downwards.
TACTCATTTTTATTAATAGTTTGAAATTATTTGTATATTATAAATAAAAATTTAAATGACTATGTTTGAATAAAAAAATTTACAAGGTGGTCAAAGATTCAGGTCCAGTTTCTAGGCCAGTAGGTATGTTGGTTCAGACTCTAGACTACTTTCAGGCACATTGTTTGGACCTCTTGCTGTGTTCATGCACTGGAAGTTTGAACAATGCACTTAAAACCCCAAGTTTATAATCCATAGTTTTGAAAGAGTTGTTTCTTTTGATCATGAAGAGTTGGAAGAGTCGATCAAAGCCTTAAAAAATTGTACATTGATGAGAAGGCGCAGAGATTGAGAGAAGAGTGGGTCGAGTTTGCTGATCTTACTAGCTATCTCATGGTCAGCTAGAGTGGATACACATTCACTTGCCCAGATGGACCTGTTGGATGGTGGAAACTACAATGCAGCACAATGAGCTGTTAGACGAAGCTACTTCAGAATTCCACAGGGACATGTTGCCCCCCCACCCCCAAACACAAAAAAAAAAATCTGACCCCTATATAGGGGGGCGTTTCTGAGACTTGGGGACTTGGGGGAAACATCCCCCCACAGCACCACCACTTCCACCACCCCTGTCAGGGATGCCACCAGGTAACTTGCTATATGGCACATGCCATTACATACTGATTGCAACCTTTAACTTTGTGAAAAATAGTTGGCCTCTCATGGGCCTTAAGGTTTCAACTCACCTATATTTTACATGCACTCATCCTGCTGGAGCTAGAGACCCTGCCTAGAAATATGTCATACAAGGGCCGATACCTAGGACAGTTGTTTGCATGAGATGCACAAATACCATCTTGCAAGCATTACTCAAAGTGATGCCAAGCCCTGTACCAAAACCATTAAAGCAATAAAAAGAGAGATAGATGTCCAATTTGCATTGGCAAAGGAGAAAAAATTGCAATAGGAGAAGACAAGGGCAGCGATAGCAACATCCATAACTAATAGTCATGGTCCTCAAGTGCAAACAAAACTAGATGAAGATATGACATGTCAAGTCATAGGGGGTTGAGGATTCTCTTCCTAGTCCCCGCATACAAAGCAAATCGACTTCCAATTCATCTACTTCCAATAGAGTGTCAATGCCTATAACTACATGCACACCACAACTTTTTGTACTCAAAAACACATCTAGAGGACAACCGTCATTGGAAGCGACAAGGTGGAGCAGGGAGCTGCAAGAACATGCCAGCTATAGCATGTGCTTATTTTGGTACTCCAACGACATTCCTTTCAATGTAGCATATGTTGTCGGTAATTATGTTGTTAGTGTTTGTTAGCATCGGTCTTTGGGAGTGGTTGCGACGGTTCACACTCGCACCCCTTCGACCTTTATATATGTGATGTACTTACTTTCCGTGGGAGAGCATTGTTAGTGTGATAACGGTTGTTGTTGGCTTATGCATTTAAGTATTCATGTTATACATTGTAAAGCATTGACGAATTAATATAAAAGCATGGTGAGTTCTTTGGTATATTAGTCTTTTACATTTATTGTTCTCGTATGCATTAAAACTTGTTACCCCACGGGTGAAAACATCTAGCGCCATTGCCGACACAAACTCAGGAGAAGTGTTGATGGCGAAGGGAAAATCATGGGCCAGCCAATAGATTATGGTGCAAGTAGCAGCAAAGAGCACCAAGAGGAAAACCCAGAACTTTTTGAAGGCAAACGGGCATTGACATCAGACTTCGTCAGGTTGCTACAAGCGTCAATTGAAACTCGCATCAGGAGGGAAGCCGCACCAATGTCGGGATTTGGTCAGGCGAGAGCACCAGTGACCATGACACTGCCAGGTGTGGGTATATCTCCAGCAATTGTAGTAGAGGCTAGAGTCGTGTCGGAGGTGGTAGAGGAGTTGTTGAGTATGGAGGTGTCTACAGCAGAGATGACCAGTGAGGCAAGAGAGCCGCAGGTGACCCTTGAGGTGGTCAGTACGTATGCAGTAGTGACAGTGGATGCAAAGTTGTTAGAGGAGCAGCCTATAGAGGTACCAACGGTGACAGGTGGTGCCCCTTCAAATGAAGCTATGAGCATTTGGCTGGGTAACTTAAAAATGACACCCCTGGCACCAGTGGGGACAGTCATTCATTCACCATGACGGGAGTTACCCTTGATTCAAGAGGTAGTTGACTTGGAGGGAGAGAACTCGTCGGTCATGGACCACGAGTTGGAGATAGAGGATTCCCCAGTCTAGAAGTTGGCTTTGCCTCGTCACGAGGAGATACTGGAGCCTCCTAGGAAGCCTATTGGTAGTAACCTAAAAGAGTATCTTGCGGAGATGGTTGCAAGGGCACGGCGGGCGGTGGCCTTCGCTCAGTCACATGCCCAAGAGGGAGTTGCCCAGGACTTGGAGCGTTTGTTGGCCTTTGTTCAAGTTGGCTGCCCTGAAGCCTTTGTTGCTTGTTACGAGTCCCATGGACGGCCAGCTACAGAGACATTGGAGATGTTGAATGATTGGGCCCTACGTGAGCAGGTGGGAGAGAGTAGAGTTGGGGTTCTCATCCGAGAGATTGAGCAAGCCTTCCGAGAAGGCTATTACACCCTCAGGCTGACAAAACACATATCTGCAAGCCATAGGGTCGAGCGGGTGACCGCGGTGTCAGCTCAAGAGGTGTTGACCACCCGGCTTCAGACAATTGAGGGAGACCTGACCCACCGTACAGAGGAGTTGGCTAGTCAGCAGGTAGCTTGGGCAATGGAAAGAAGTGATTTAGTGGCTTAGTTGGAGCCAGCCAGGGCAGAGAGGTCAACTCTAGAGTAACAGCAGGCAGAAGAGAGAGCTGAGAGACATGCTGGAGACTCGTCTGGCGAGTGCTATGGAGACTGTAGACAAGGATAAGGAGGTGTTGGAGGAAGCGGTGATGGTAAAGACTGCTATGGAGAGCAGGATGGTGACAGAACGAGATCTGAGGCTGAGGACGCAGCAGGTGTATGAGTTGCGGACTCGTCTAGCTTCACCCACACCTCCATTGGCACCATCTTCTTCAAGGACACCTTCTCAACCCCCATCTTGATTTTCATTGGATAGCTGTTGAGTCTTTCGTCATCCCCATTTTGTTGTGTGTCATCAGGAGACAACTTTCTTTTTGGAGGGGATGATGTTGTCAGTAATTATGTTGTTAGTGTTTGTTAGCATCGGTCATTGGGAGTGGTTGTGCCGGTTCACACTCACACCCCTTTGACCTTTATATATGTAATGTACTTACTTTCCGTGGCAGAGCATTGTCAGTGTGATTACGGTTGTTGTCGGCTTACACATTTGGGTACTTATGTTATACATTGTTGAATTAATATAAAAGCATGATGTGTTCTCTGGTAGATTAGTCCGTTACATTTATTGTTCTCATATGCATTAAAACCTGTTACCCCACAGGGGCAAACAGCATATAGTCCTTAACATCATATCCTAGCCGTACAGCAACATTGAATGATAGGGTTTCAGCTAGAAACAATTTCAGAGAAGTTTATCATCATATCAGATTGGTTAGTACCAAATCTATACTTCAGATTGCAGATCGGTGGCACATGCAGCTTCTTTAGTCATTCTCTGAGCATTTAGAGTTTGTTGTACAGTCCCAGGCAGACGCTACATCACCCCCAGCTTGGAGTGAAGTTTCAGTGGTAGCAGGTATCATTAATTCAGGGATTCTCTTGGGCGTCATCAGCAGATCTATGCCCAGGGAGCAAAACATAGGTTGTAAGATTAATTAAAACCAAGAAAATTGCTGCTGTTGCATACACTTGAATTGTACAACCTAGTACGGCCAATTTAGAGATTATTTGAATAATAGTTAAGCTCAGAATTTAGCTCTCTGGTGTGATTTATTCTCATTGTTAGTTTCCTTTCAGTATTGTTATCAATTTCCAAGCATTGCATCTCTATTGTCAAAAAATTACAAAAAAATCAGAAAACAATATAAAACTAAAACAAAAAAACTAGACATTTCCTCCTAAACGCTGGTCAAAGACAGTCAAATACAAAATTATCAGAAATTTGCCTTGGAATCCGATTGGGGATCTTTCACTTTTGAAGGGTTTAAAGCCCCAAAAATAGAGAGCGGAAATTAGCCTCCCTTTGGGCTTGATCCCAGCTTTATATTGATTTTGAACTTTCTCTTCATCATTCCAATCTAAATTTCCATCGTTCAATTTGCAATTTGCATAGGGACAGGTTAGAAGTCTGCATCTTCATATCCTTGAACCCAAATTAGAAAATAAAACTTGATTTTGAGCACCTCTATATTGTCTTGCAAATTGAACTTCATCATTGACTTGAGTTTGGGAGCTTGAAATGTTAAGTCTGAATTCAACTCTTGCAAGGTTGTTTTCTGATTTCATGATTTTACTCTCCGAGATCAAATCTTGAAGAATGATTTTACACCTAACAACCCCTTACCCAATACAAGACTCTAACTTGCAACTCAAACTACCTTACCCAAGATTTCCCCTTATTAGCCTCTCAAGACTTGGAGAATGTTTTGCCACCAAGACTAAGATTAACAACCTACTAATTGCCAAAAATGGAAAAAGTGGGGGACTCCATTTGCAATGGGGAGATGGTGTGAAAACCTCACAATGCTACTTGAGGAAGAACAACTTGAACCCCATGCATAAAATTTGGAGTCTTTATATCACACGCATCTTGCAAGTTACAAATTTCAAATTTACAACTACAGATAAATTGATAAAATATGTTTTGACTTTGCTTTCTAACTCTTCAGTATTTTTATTTTGTAGATACTTGGTGGATAGATTGGGGTGCAAAACCCCCAAATCTCCAAAGTTTTGCCCTGTGCATTTTGTCTCAACCTTGTAGTGCATCCAACAATGAGCACAATTAATGCTTTTTTCAGGCCATGCACACAATAAGAGGAACAAATTAGCTCAAAAATGCTTCAATGACCTTGTCTTTGTGCAATACAAACTTTGACTATGCACAAAAAGGGTAGATGGCAAATCAAAGGATCCCATTGATTTGAATGAGATTGATCCTTATAGCGATTGGACAGAGCAAGACGAGCAACCCCCATTGTTTCCTAAAGAGAAAAGCATTTGAGGATGTTTGTGCAATAGGAGATATAGGACTGAATGCCATTGATGAGGTTGAGGAGGTGGCATTACCATCTACTACCAAGATGGAGGTTGAGCCACAACTGACCCCAAGGATTAGTTACTCAACCTTTCCCTAAGTTTCACTACCTTAGAGAAGAGGAAGTTGTAAAATGTTGCATTTACTATTTTTGTTTTGTCAACTATCTTATTGTATCAGTCATCAGGATTTTGCATGTAATAGAAAATAGTATTGTACTCATTGGATACATCTTGTCATTGAATTTTTTTAAAAATAGAGATGTGTTTCTAAATAAATTTTGCAACAGGTGGATAGGATTGGTTGGTCTTCCATTGGATAAGCTACATAGTTCATAATTCAACTCTAATACTAAAAAATATCCTGATGTGGAGGAATAGCTAAAGGCTTGTGCTTTAAATGAGGGTTTTGATTACTACCTACTAATTAAGTATTACCAATTTGTAATTTTGGAGTTGCATTGCAATTTGACATATTGTATACTGGGTATTGAGTACTCTGATCTCTCACAGTAGTTAAAATTGAAACTTAAGACTACATTTGGACTCGTTTCTGATTTCAATGTTGTTAGTGTTCAATGTTCATTTGTTTCACATTCAACTTCATAAATTATTATTTTTAAATGTTTCAATTTGATACTCTTAGGCTCTTAGATCAATAGAATATAACTATATAAGCTTTAGATGATAGAATACCTATTAAAGTTTCAAACTTCAATATTTTTCTAAACTATTTGAAATCTATATTATATTTGCCACCTTTGTTCCCTAAATATAGGGAAATTTTGCAATACTAATAACCCATCCTGGTGTCCCCAACCATTATAGAAAGTCCCTGTAACATAGATTTGAAGAAATGCAACATTTTCTTGTGAATCTTAACACGGTATTAACAACTATAATAATGTAGTCCTCTTAGTGATTGTTGGTTTAAACTTTTCATTATTCTTCAAATAAGTTGTCTTGGGTTCTTGCTCCTTGATAATTTCTTGTGAATCTACTTCTAACATCCTTTCCAATCTTGCTCCTTGATCTCCCCTGTAACAAGCTTTTTAGTTTTTCACCCACAGTCTTTCTCTCTCAACTCTTTTCTATTCCTCTAAATTATCTTGCAAGTTATTCTGATTTCTATTAGCTTGTCCAATTGCTTCATCAGTTCAACCAAACATCCATAGTAAATCGTCTAAATTCCCACTATCGGCTAGCAAAAGTAAAATTTTGATCTTTTTCTGTAAAAGATGGCAAGATCATGGCTCTAATACCACTATAATATCCCTGGTTAGGGATGTTCAATATTTCAATTTGATTTTACTCCACAAAATACCAATGATTGGATCCTAAGTTCTAACAAATTACAAGATTAACAAAATTTGCAGAAATCAATTGTAGGCCCTTGCAAACAAACAACAATTTGCAAAAACTACGCAATTCTCCTATAACAATAAAAATTACACTTATTGTCAATTCAGTTAACCAAACTTTCAAGAGCAGAGAATATTATTATCAAAAATTATGATGAATCTTCAACTAATGGTGCTACAGGAGCAACCTCAGCATTACAAACTTTGGGCACTAAGAGAGAAGCCTCAAAATCAAACAAACTGGCATTTTACAAGACAATTGAACAACAAATCAATACCTGTGAGGAATTTCCCGGAACTGGATAAGGGGTTTTCATCCACTAACCAACTATAGAAATCATGGGGCTTTTGTTCTCCAATCTCCGATGATAGAACAACAAGGTGTCTAATCTATTTGAGTAGAATTAATGGGAAAATAAGCATACCACTCTTTATCCCAAGCTTTGATTAAAATGTAACTTTCACAAAAAGTAAAAAAGCTTTTCCCTCCAAAATAAAGCCATACACAAACCTTTTTGCCAACACCACTTTAATTGTAAACTTAATTACATAATACTCACAGTACCATAACCTAGGGGCTCACAACATACTCAAATACTATAAATTAGTTTCCCTGTTTTGTTTCCCTAAGCCCCTCGAGAGATGGGAAATCCACTTTCAGGCCATCATGGAATTTTATTGGAAAGGGGAACACAACATTATCTAGATAAAATTCACTCTAAATTACTCAAATTAACAGAATAAATTTGGATGGAAACGATTTGCCTCATTGATAGTATATACTCACACATACAAATGTGTCATAGTCTATGAAAAAGAAAGTTTAAGATTTACACTAAATTCTTCAAATTAAACATCTATCTGACTTTTGTTGAGTATGTTGTCATTGATGTCAAAGGTTGATGATCAAGGTCATATAAATCTCAGGGGACTACTCAAAGTAATAGAAAATTGGATTGAGCTGCTTGGTTGTCTGCTTGAGGTGCTTGAGCTACTTCAGCTAGTTGACTGTCTGCTTAACCTATCTGTGTGTCAATTTCTTTGCCAGGTCAAATTGCCATGTCACCGTTGATTATTCATAAGGTTAAATTATTTAGACATGTTGTTTTAAAGAGGCATGACTTTCTTTTGTATGGGCTGCGATAATCTTTGGAATATGGCGACTAAAATAAATGAGTTTTCATTGCATAAATTTAATATTTTCGGACAGCTTCAGAAACCAATGTTTGGCATCTTTCTTTGGAACAAACTCATTAATTTGTTCATGCTCTTATAGTGTGGTGGCTACAGATTCCTTGTAACATTTTCCTGCCTGAAATAGTCATTTTGGATTCTGAAGAAAATTTATTTACTTCAGTGTTTCTTTCTGTAAAAAGGAGACGTCATTTTCTTACATTTAAGGAATCAACTTATGATATAAAAAGATTATCGGGATGATTGTTTCTGTGTTGGAGGCATTATTACACTGTGGGTGCGGAGAAAAATGAAAATCATTCTTCCTATTACTGGGTGGAGCAGTTATGAGCCGTGCTTGTCTTACAGGAGTCGTTTTTGGTATCCTGCATGAATGATGATGATGATAAGTCTTACAATTTGCTGCGCATTTTTGGTGGGAATTGTGGTTTTATGAGAATTTATTTTTACTGCAATAGTGTAGAGTTTCTCTGTTTACTGCTCTTGCTGGCTGGGAATAATTTAGAAGTCGAACTTGAATGTGTACAATTGTATTAATCCTTTGTGTCAAAATCATTGCTGGGCCGAATTGAAGGCATATATTGGGAGGACGCTGGACGGGAATAGATATAGTGAAACGGCTAAGAGACTCAGTGTGGGCCTTCATACATTCACAGGGGGTTCACCTACAGGGCCCAGAAATATTACTACAGGAGACTTTGTCTTGCAGATCAATTATTACCTGTGCGTGATCATTATTTTCCCTGTTGATGGGTTGTGGATGCGAGTTAATCAGAATTTCTGTGAGCTGAGTGAATGTTGATATATTGTTGGAAGGAAGTGTTTTTGAGTTGAAAATTTTTGAAAGAGCTGTGCATGATGAAAAAGTTTGATGGTGAATGTAGTTTTTTTGGATCTACATTCCATGGCGTTTCGGGGAGGGGGACAGGGGGGCAGCAGGGAACACATTTTTGAAAGATTTCTTATAGGGCAAAAATAGGGGATGGCAGGGGAAGGCAGTATACAAATTTATATATATATATATATATGTTTCAAAATATATTTATATATTATACATTTTTTTAAGTTTTATATAACTTTTAATGACAACACTTATGGTGAAATCAGAAAATGTCTTGTCTAAGATACAAAATAAGCCTGCAATTCCAAAATAAGCCTGCAATTCCAACACTTTAACGCATTTATGAAACATAGATTCAACTTAGTTCCAGATTAGAACCATTAATTAATGTTAAAGACCACTCGGATTTGTAACTTCGCTGTCTTAAGAAAAACATTGACTTGTGAAGGATCTTAAAATGTTCCATGCCGTTTTGGAGACGGGGACAGGGGACAGGAGGGGACGCATTTCCAGGATGTTTCCTAGAGGGCCAAAAGGAAGGGATGCGTCCCCGTGTAACATAGTTTTAGAATCAGTGATTTTGAGTTGGTGCTCATTCGGGGTTGGTGCCTTAGCTGACTGCAGTTGGGGCTTCAATTGTTCAGAGTTGGTGCTCTCTGTGGGTTGGTGTTCATATTTGTAATCTGGGTTGGTGCCCATTTTATTAATGAAAGTTATTGTGTGCCGTGGTATTTTTATCCGAAAGGGTTTTCCACGAGAAATTTGGTATTTGCATTTTTCATGGTTGCTCTTTTATGTTTATCTAGTTTTCATGCATTTAATTGTTTAAAAGTTCTGAATTACTGATTCGACCCCCTCCCAGTATTTCCAGAGCACTCTTCAACTTTGACATTCTAGGTTCCCCTTCTTGTTGCAGTTTAATCGAAAACATCTTCTGGTTTAAATGTAATCCAGTTGTTGCCATCAAAAAAAGATGGTAAAGAAGAGTTTGTCATACAGGAATGAAGTGTTAGGCCTTGCCAAAAAATATAATGGCAAACAACTGGGTGATTACTGATTTGCGAGTGAGAAAGTCAAATTTTTACTTAAATCAAATTTACTGTATATTCTTCAAATTGATCAGAATAAATATAAGAGTAGCAAATTTTCTTATTTGGAAAAGGATATTTATGATGTGCACTGGCAAAAGAATGAAAAGAATTGGCTGCAAAAAAAGGTTCCCCTCGCTAAAATACTGAATTCTTCAAATTGCGCAGAAAACGAATTTAAAATAAAATAGAAAAAATGGCATCCACCAAAATAAATTCACTCTTAATTCTAAATATTAAACAGAAAAAATTGAGGGAAAAAGTAAAACAGCCTTAAATACAATTCACTGTATTTTCTTCAAATTAATCAAAATAAAAAGAGGAATGCATTGGCTAAACAAAAAAGAGGAATTCACTGAAAAAGAAAACAAGCTAAAATTCACTTTGAATTTAATCAAATTAAACAGAAAATAAATTTAAGAAAAACATGACAATGCTATTTAGTTGAATAAAATTCACTCCAAACATTTGGAGAAAACAACAGTTTGCCTTGACAGAAAAACTAAAAAAGTAACTTAATTTGAAATAAAAACAGCTAAATGAGTACTGAACTGAATAAAAACATCAAGAAACTTGAAAGTCATATTTTCCACGGTACGTGAAATCATGTAATGTATTATCAGGAGTCAACTGTATAGTTTTTAGTCACCCACCAACCCATATTTCATTGACCTGAAAAGATTGTGTAGTTTTTAGCCAAACTCATTGACCCATATTTCATGGGCTTTTTTTAATCAAACTCATCAATGAAATATGGGCCAACGCATTTGTCTTGAAAACTATACAGTTGAAGCCTGATAACACATCACATAGGAAATAAAAATAACTATGATTTGTGCAAATTAGACAGGATAAGTTTGAAAGACACAAAAAAATGGCCTTATCAGAAAGTTCCCGACCCACAAAAACTAGAGTTTCCAAACCAGAGGAAAAAAGAGAACAGTTTATTTATCTAAATAAATTCACCATAAACGCTTCAACTTAAACAGAAAATTTTTGGAAAAGAAGAGGTCAATTTGATGAGCTTTCATAATGGAGACCCGTGATTAAATTTAATTGGGCCAAACTACAATATCTAAATGGGGATATGACCCATCCATAAGATGCTTAAATCTATAAAATCGTGAATATATGATTGGCTAAACAACCACATCCAGTGTTGGGTGTAGCATACGCTACAGAAAAGACCAGGTGCAAGTCAATTGGATTGGCATGGCCAACGCGCAACGCCGGTCATAGTTTTTGGGCGAATTTGATAAAAGACATGCCCTATAGTTGTGGCATATAAGTCCAGGGATGCTTTACCAAAAACGTACTGAAAATAAAGTTTGTATAAAATATTGGAGAAATCATTGACCCAAAAGACATTATCTAAGGCTTCCTAGAGAATGTATTGGCAGGTAAAAGTAGAAGAACAATCTTAACGAATAGATAGCTTCGCTAAACAAGAATCACAGCAATTTTCCAACCAAGAAAATTTTGATTAAAAAACATTAAAATCACTAACCGCATATTTTGATTGGTGCCTCGAGCTCCAACAAATTGGGCTGGCTCATAAAAATATCCTTGGAGGAGAGACAGAGCTGTTTGATCTCTGCCTCGGAGAGCTGAACCTGCTTGCCAGGCCTCGACCCTCTCACTTCCAGCAACCTGTTTATTATATCATCTAAAACCTGCGGGTCCATTCAAAGCTCTCGAAATTTACCAAACCCTAAGGGTACCAATCGAAACCCTAGTTTCAGCTTTTTTGTGTTTCAAAATCCGTTGCTTCTAACACAAATCAATTGCTTGGGTTTTTATTAATCTAACATTATCATCACGTTCTCATAATTTTACAGGCCAATTCTGTTTGTCTGTTTCCCTTCTTCTCTGCAGATCAGGCCAACCTTGGTTGAAATTGCATAAGGAAGAGAGTTATAATAAAGTTTAAAAGGTTTTATTTGAAGAGTGAGCGGATTAGCGGGAAGTTTACAGAATTGCAGAGGCCAGAGAAGGCAAAATCGAAATCGAGAGCGGTAAGGAGATGGTGGGACTTAAAAGTCGAGTTATATGATGAAGAGAATACCATTCGTTTTTTCTTGGTATTTTCCTTTGGCTGAACTTTACCTAACTGCATACTTTTACTTTCGCTTCTTTTTAATTTTTTTTTTGGTTTGGGTGGGGTTTGTGGGAAGTCCAGTCTTCTTTCTCGACGATGACCTTTCCATCTTATAAATTTTGAAGTGTTCTTTCGATGGAATACTCTTCGGCGAGGGTTTTATGGAGGGAGTTACTTAAAAATAAAGTTGTTGAATAGAATTGAAAACATTTTAATTATATGGGTATTATGAATTTTGTAGTGTAAGTAGGAGATATTTTTCACAAGTCAAATTGTCTTATTGCTATTAAGATTTAACCTTGTAGTTTTTGAGTCAAACTCATTGACCTATGTTTCATGAGTGAAACACGGGTCAATGAGACTCAAAAACTACACTGAGTGAAATATGGGTCAATGAGTTTGACTCAAAAACTACACAGTTGAATCCTGATAGCAATATCACAATTTTGTAGTGTAGTTCAACTTTAAAGTTTAAACTCTTAAATTTAAGGAACTTGGTGTATCGATCCCTAAAATTTACACTTAAGAGAAACAACCTTATGGGAAGCTCTGCTTATGGGGGACCTAATGCATAATGTAGAGCAACCTTCGAGATTTTAGAAGTCGACTCTTCATATTTAGAGGGGATGGAAAGGGGAAAGAAGGGAAAACATAAAAAGCAACTAAACTAAGGTGATGCATTGAAGTTTTTACAACACTTTGAATTCCCCTTCAGAAATAAAAGGAACAATCGACCTCAAAAGATTGAGCACAAAATGTCGCAGAGCCTTCATTGGTGGAAAGAGAACAGATTGCAAAAGTAAAACAAACATAGAGCAAAATATTCAGATCCTTTCGTGAGAAGCACCTACTAAGGCTTGCAAGAGATGTTTCTATTATCTCACTAAAACAATTATTCCATAGAAAATTTCCTCACCAAAAGGCATAATATAACCCCAAATCACAAGATATTATAGATGATTAAAATAGTATGAAACATGATTCAACGATGTATGCATCTATGATGAAATTATAAAAGTTGAAAATAATTAATAGCTACGTTCATTTAAAATTGACACAGAGCTTTAAAATCATCCACAAAACTAAAGTAAACACGCAGTAGAGGCAAACTAGGCACTATCTGAAATGTTTTCTTTTATTGGTTAATTGAAGACAGAGTTAAGGTTTCAGAATGAAACTATAACTATGTTTAGGTGTTCTTTTCTTTGAAAGCATTGAACCAACTCCATTAATATAATGTGCTCGCACAATTATATAAAAAGATTTCCTTGAACTAAAAATAAGAGTTACAATTGAAAAGGTTTTTGCATATCCATTGCATTCCATTATCATCATGGAGGTCATTACAACTGCCTCAGCATGGGTGATCTTTACATCATTTCTCTCCTCAACATGTGAACAACATGGATGCCTTTTGTGTCTTTTTCAACTCTATCGCCATCATAAGGAGGTTACTTTTCAATTTCACTCACAGTGACTACTCACCTTTGGCGCATGGTGGTGGTTTCTTTTTAGATCAAATCTACCTCGAGATGCTACCAGAACAAAAAGTGGCACTTTCCCTTGAACAATGTGGGTATTGCAGTTTCATTGACTGGTGTGACCACAACTTGGACATGTGTCACATAGGCGAAGACTTTTGGAACTTCTACTTTAGCTTGTGTTAAACTTGCATAGTGTCGACACATGGCAAGCCAGTGGGATTGCTTGAAGATTTATCTTTAGTACCTTTAGGATTAAGCACTATATTGGCACATGTCTCGTTGCAACATAGGATGTGCATACAAAGGTGAAAAGCAGGAGATTGTGTTAATATAAGAATGATCACTGAGAGGAGGGGTGAATCAGTGAACACTGAGTCAAACTTAAACTTACCCAAATTAAAATACTAAGCAATTTATCCTCTTAAACATTCATTCACCACGATAGGTAAAGTAAACTTTATCTAATATGCAAACACGTGAAACTCATCCACACAAATCTAACACTAGATATATCACGTGGAAACCCGATTAGGGTGAAAACCAAGGTGTGAGAATGATTCTCACAAATTGTGTACTCTTTTGGAATATGTCATGTTAGGAGCTTGCCCGGTTAAGGGTTACAAAAGCATTATTAGGCACTACCCAAATAAGGGATTTACCTATAAACCTATTAGGATCTATGCCCTGTTAAGAGAAGCCTTGTTAGAGGACTTTAAACACTCTTTAGAATGTCACCTTGTTAGAGGATTTTACAATGGGATCTATTAAGATCCACCTGATTAAGGGATTTAGTTGTTACAATGGTTATAAAGCAACATATAGATAATTATTTTTTATTTGCACTACCTCAGCTAGATCAAATCAAGTCAAGTTTTGTAACTCAACAACATAGCATGCTCTACACTCTTTCATGATCGCACTTGATTCCAACACTTACTGATTAATTGCAACCTTCTGCAACTTCACATTCTTTTGGCTTCCAGCAACACTTCTCTTCTTTCTTTCTTTCTTTTAAGTAGTAGCTCGTTCTACTGCCTTAACAAAAACCTAAATCCAATGATCCAAATTTGTTAGGTAATCACAAGTCACATCTAACCATTCATTCATTCTCCTGACCATGTCGGCTCAGGTCCAGTCTATACCTCGAGACTTGTTCCAATTCATTACATCGTTTCAACCTTGAATGTATTGTCTCGATTGTTGTGTTGTTAATACTTTCCTTGCGTCGTGCATATACCTCCTAACTCTTTGAAACTCATCATCAATCCCAATAAAAAATCAACATTCACTATCACTTTTGAAATCTTTACACACTACTCTCAGTTCACCTGTTCAACCTTACATATTCACCTATTCTCCTAGTTCACTGGTATGTCTAGCTCACCTGTTCTATTAGCTTTACTTCCAAATCATCAAATGGCCTTTACCTCTGAACATTTTAAGATACAATCTTAGTCATATCATCTAGACATCATTATAGGTCATAATATATGACCACACTAGATAATTCTATACATATTTGAAATAACACTCAAATCATTTAACTGCTTGTCACCGATTACTTTAGCTCTAGTCTAGTTTGATTCTATCATACATAACTTACTCAATTCATCACATAAATAGGTGCTATCATAAACATATCATTATAACCCATCATTAAGGCTTCATGTGGAATAGCAACACTTGATTCATTGTGAAACTCATTATTTATTCTAATGAATATGTGGTAGCATGCTAAAACACTTAGTCAAATAGTTGACATTAATGACAATGATATAACTGATTTACTTGTCAACAAATATTCTTCCAGTTTGCATCAGCTCACCATCAATCATAGCCAACACTATTTATAATATCATATTAATATTTGTGTCAACAGTCATCACCATTAATCATTTATGACAACATCCTCCCCCTTTGGCATTGATGACAACATTATAAATCAATTCCAACACTATATCTCCCCCTTTTTTTAATTACTTTTACTTTTACTTTTGATGCAATCACTTTCTCAGTTCTGAATTGTTGTTTTCTCTTCTTTGATATTTGTTCACTCCCCCTTAGATTGTGCTCCTCTTATTATCTTGTTATCAACAATACACTTCTCCTTATTTGTGTTTTGTCCTTTCTTTAATGCTCTCCTCCCTTCAATATTGTCCTTTGTTTTATCCTTCCTTCAATACTCTTCTCCCCCTTTTACATCAATGCCAAAGGTGAATCATTTATTCTTTTTCATTATCACCTTCGTGTCCTACTAATTTTTGTTATGTCCTTGCTTGTCCTCTCTTGTCCTTTGCTAAGACTTCTCCCTCAGTGGAGTAGTCCACATGTACATCAATTCATACATATGATTATTTGTTTTGCACATATGAACTAATGCAATCTTCATCTTTCCTCTAATTGATAGCAGATAGGGGAAGGACCCCTAATCCACCTCTGAAATATTCAAAGCTCTCCTTTGGTAGAGGTTTTGTAAATATGTCAGCTACTTGCTCTTTTGTTGAAATGTACTCAAGTCTTACCTCCTTCTCTTGAACTTGTTCTCTTAGAAAATGATATTTTATTGCTATATGTTTTGTCTTTGAGTGCATCGCTGAATTTTTTAAGATATTAATAGCACTTGTATTATCACAGTGTATCACAACTAGTTCAATTACCTTTTCATGAATACCTTCTATAATTTTCTTAATCTAGATTATATGTTGACAATTTATAGCAGCAATAATGTATTCAACCTCTGCAGTAGATTGTGATATACAATTATGCTTCTTGCTTGTCCATGACACTAATCTTTCTCCTAGAAAGAGAGCTCCTCCATTGGTGTTTTTCCTTATCATCAACATTACTAGTCCAGTCAGCATCTATAACACATTTAGATTGAAATCTCCTTGTTTTCCATACCATAAGCCATAATCTTCTACCCCCTTAAGATATCTGAATATCCTCTTTACTGCTATCATACGAGACTCTTTAGGATTTGAAGAAAATATAGCAACTATGCCACCTACATGAGCTATATCTGGTCTGCTATGGACAACATACTGCAACTTACCTATCATTGATCTATACAATGTTTCATTTACCTCATTTGAATCATCTTCCTTAGACAATTTGCAGTCTATGATCATAGGTGTTCCAACTGGTTTTAAGTCATCCATTCCAAATGTTTTTAGTATCTCCTTGATGTACTTTGATTGAGTAATGTAGATACCTCTCTTCATATATTGTACTTGAAGTCTTATCAAGAATTTTATCTCACCAATCATAAACATTTCAAGTTCCTTTCTCATCTCGTCTGTAAATGATATACATAATGCTTCATTCCCACCAAAGATTATATCATCAAAAAATATTTCAGCAATCAAAATCTTATCCTTATTTTCAATTTTGAGATACAAGTTGTTATTGTCACTAGTCCTTGTGAATCCATTTTTTATCAAATAAGAGTGAAGTCTTTCATACCATTCTCTCAGAGCTTGTCTCAATCTGTACAATGCTTTATGTAATATGCAAACCATTTTTTTACCTTTTTCAACAACAAATCCTTCAAGTTGTTCTATATATACCTCTTCTTCAAGTATTCCATTCAGAAAAGCAGATTTCACATCCATTTGATAGAATTTGACTCCTTTGAATACAACATAAGCTAGAAGTATTCTAACTCCTTCCAATTTGGTAACATGAGCAAAAGTCTTACCATAATCAAGACCTTCTTCTTGAGCATATCCTTTGCAAACTAATCTCGCTTTATTTCTGATTACCTCTCCTTTCTCATTTAGCTTGTTTCTAAAATCCCACTTAGTACCAATCACATTTTTCTCAGTAGGTCTAGGTACCAAGGTCCATGTTTTATTTTTCTCAATCTGATCAATTTATTCTTTCATTGCTTTCATCCAATCATCATCGTTTAGTGCATCTTTAACTATTTTGGGCTCAACTTTAGATAACAAACATGTTGTATATTTAACCTTACTTCTTGTCATAACACCAACATCCTTATCTCCAATAATTTATAATTCAGAGTGATTGCATCTAAGTCTTGCATACCTTGGGGTTACTAGTTTAGCATTCTTATTTCTTTCATCTTCACTCTCACTGACATATTCATTTTCATTCACTGGTTGATCATTATTTACTCCTATTCATTTGTGGTACAATTTCAGGTTCCACTAGTTCATTGTAGATGATCTTACTATAATCTCTAGGTTTGTTTTTTTCGTCTTCTTCATTATTTTCTGTAAATTTGTCAACTTTTACATTTGCATTTTCAATAATTTTGTTATTCCTTATATTTAGACACTTATATGCCTTACTTCTTGTGGAGTAACCAAGAAATATACCCTCATCTCCTTTGGTGTCAAAATTTCTATTCATAACATCCTTCTTAATGTAACATTTACTTCCAAAGATTTTAAAGTAACTAACATTGGGAATATGTCTATACCATAATTCATAAGGTGTCTTATTAGTACCTTTCTTAAGTTGTACTCTATTCAAAGTATAGACTATTGTACTTACCGCTTCTCTCCAAAATTATTGTGCCACTCCTTGTTTTAGCAATGTTCTTGCACGTTCTATGATATATCTATTCCTCCTTTCCACAATTCTATTTTGTTGAGGTGTCCTTAGTGCTGTCAATTGTCTATTGATTCCATTATCATCACAATATGTGTTAAACTCATGTGAAGTTAATTCACCTCCTCTATCGGATCTAAGAAATTTGAGTCTTACATGTTTCTTTTTCAACTCTACCTTTATATATCTTGAACATATCAAAAGCATCAGATTTAACTTTCATAAACATTATGGACATCATTCTCGAATAGTCATCAACAAATAGTATGAAATACTTATCACCATAATTACTTTAAGGTATGATAGGTCCAAACAAATCAAAATGTACCAAATCAAGAATATTTCCTAAGGAATAGGTTTTGCTAGTAAAGCTTGATCTTGTCATCTTTTGTGATGAGCCCAGCTGGCTCTCTATTCTAAATTAACTAATATCTTAGAATTTATTTGCCAGCTGTATTGAATTTCACCAATTATACTTTTTGGCAATTAAAACTCAGAATTATATTATTAACAATAGCACCAATATTATTCAAATATTCAACAAATCCATACATATGCTAAGAATGTATTCAAACCATTACAAGGAAAGTTAATTTATTTGCACCTCTTGCATACGTGACTGTATTGGAATAAATTTCCAACCTTAGAATGAAAACACAACTTTGAAGATTTAGACGCCAGCTAAAGGAATGATGCCTTGATGAAGTAAAACCCTTTCACAAGGGTGTCATAAGCATCACAACTATTTTCTTCAAATTGTTCACTCTTTCTCCCTTATTACTTATTTAACCAGCAATTATGATTTGCATCAACAAACATGATAGGTGTAGTTCTTATCATTTCCATATGGCACTAAGCAATTGGTATGACATTTGAAATAAGTTCCAACTCTGAGAAATCTAAGGAGCATTCGAATATCTCATAAATTATGTAATGAACAAGCTCTCAAAAAGTAGTTCAATATCTAATTACACTCCTCAAATCTGGTAGCAAAATTTAGTGTTCTCTCCAATCAGCATCAACAGTAAAAACATCAACATCTGATAAACTACACTCAACACCCAAACTGAAGATGCTGCAACAGGATCGCCACATGGAAGAAACTCAACAGAGAGTAACTCACATGGAAGTAACTCAACTAATAGACTAGACTTGCCCCCAGTCTTTGTGCTAACCAAACCATCATACAAGTCATCAAATGGATGCATCGAAGAACTCTACAACTGGTAGATGTCCTGAATATGAGGATCAAAAGTGAAACTTTAAGCACTCCTCACTGTGTACAACCCTGTAAAATGCTCAGCTAAGCCTGACTGATCTCCTGTAAAATATTCCTGATAACCAGGTGTACTAATAGGATTCCAAACATCATCATCATCATCGTATAACACCTGAAAGGGATCATCACCAAGATCAAACAATGGATTGTCATAAGTCATAACGACATCCGCATCAAATAAGGGATTGTTCACAAAGTGAACAACACCCAACTACTGATCTGAGCTAAAAATCTGCGAACTATGAGAGACATGATGTGTAATCTTCTCTACTTGAACAAACTCATGTCTCTGAGAATCCTCACTATCTACTGCACAAAGGACATAGTGCGTAGACTCCCCTCAGCAAGACCCAGTAACACATACTCTCTGCCATGGTACTCAAATTTAATCTACATCGAGCTCAAGCTAAGGAAAAACTCCTTAATCTCTTGTATCAACTTCATCCATAAAACTACATCCATCTCTCCCAAATAAAATACATAAAAATTAGATATCATCTTGTAATCACCAAGAAACAAGGAAAGATGGCTAATGTGCCTGGTACAGGTAAAGTTGTAGCCATTGGCTACCCTGACTCTAAACCCTGCAAACTCCTCTACTTGAAGCCCACACTGAATAACAACTTGCTTATGAATAAAGTTGTGTGTAGCTCCAGTGTCCAAAATAGTGACACAAAGTTGTCCTTCCACTAATCCCCTTAATCTGAAAGTGGAGGGAAGTGGCACAAAGGTGGACAACACAATCGGAGATAGTTTTGCATTAGGACCAAACTCTGGAGTAACTCTCTACTCCTCCTTTGTATCTAAACCGGTCGACTGATGAGAAGACTCAGCCTCACTCTCACCAGAATAAACCCACATAGAGCGATTTGCCCAGCCCTTAGGCCTCATAGGACAATAATTCTCTCTTTCATAAGGCTCTTTGCACCAATAGCAAAGCTACCTCCTCAAATCCTCTCAGGTAGCATCATCAAGTCTACCTGCAAATTTCTTCCTGTCAACAACTGGTGGAGGTACCTCTTCTATAAGAGGAATAATAAGACTAGGAGTAGACTTGCCTCATGAAACAGAAGGCTCAAGATTCCTTTCCTTCTTCATAGAATCTCACAAAGTAGGTGGATTCAAAGACTTAACCCACCCTCTATACAGCTTAGAAAACCCTCTATGAAAAGCATGACTCTCCTCCTCTCAGAGATGTCATAAACCATAACTGATAGGCGCTAAAACTCACTGATAAAGGCCTCAAGGCTACCTATCTACCTCAACTGAGCTAACTCTCTGAAGTAAGTCTCAGGATCCTTCCTGTCAAATTGCTCTATCAGTTTATCCACAAACTCTTGGTACTCAACAATATGATCATGATGCAGAGATACTAACCCATGATATCACCAATCATGAGCTACCCCATCTAGATGAAGCATGAAAAATTGTATAGCATCCTCCTCAGACATAAGATGAAGTGACAAATACATATCTAGAGCTTGTGGACCCATGCTCTAGTTTTAGTCTTCCCACTTCCATCAAAGTGAGCTAGTAACAACTTACCGGTAGCTTGCTTCAGATCATCCTACCTAGGTCTATGCCTTGTGTCAGGAGATGGCCTGCATCTGGAATGCTCTTGATTCTATGTCAGGTACCTATCAAAATTTAGATTTCTTTTGAGTTCTTCTGGAAGAGCATCCCATTCTGAAAAGTGTGCCACCATGTCATCAACAAATGGTGCTGGTTCTATCTCCACACTAACTACATTCAGCTCTGGCCTCAAGAAAGTAAGATGAAGAGGCCTGTCATAAGTACTATTATTGTTAGTTCTATAATCACACCTATCATCTCCTCATGACCTATGTGAGATGACTGAAACACTCTGTGCATCTCTGTCTCTAGCACAATCACCTGGTAATGCGATATGTTGAAGAGTGTCTAAAAGCTATTGCAATACAATTGCAACATGGTGTTGACCATCTGCAATATTCCTAAAGGCATCTTTGGCCTCCTTGTCAATATCATTCCCAATGTTATTCATGTTCCTGTCTCCTACCTTATCATTATGTGGGCCCTTTTCATTACCTTCGGGAGGTGGTGAATTTCTACCCCTATAGGTATGGTGCCCTCCCGGTACAAATCTATCTACCATTACTAAACCCTCATACCCTTCAAGATGGCAAGATTAGTGCTTTGATACCACTGTGATGAGCCCAGCTGGCTCTTAATTATGAATTAACTAATATCTTAGAATTTATTTGCTAGTTGTATTGAATTTCACCAATTATTTTTTGATAATTAAAACTCAAAATTATCTTATTAACAATAACACCAATATTATTCAAATCTTCAACAAATCCATACATATGCTAAGAATGTATTTAAATCATTACAAGGAAATTTAATTTATTTGCACCTCTTGCATACATGACTGTATTGGAATAAATTTCCAACCTTAGAATGAAAACGCAGCTCTACAGATTTAGATGCGCGAGCTAAAGGAATGGTGCCTTAATGAAGTAAACCCCTTTCACAAGGGTGTTGTAAGCATCACAACTATTTCCTTCAAATTGTTCACTCTTTCTCCCTTGTTACACACTTAACTAGCAATTACAATTTGCATTAGCAAATGTGGCAGATACAGTTCTTATCATTTCCATATGACACTGAGAAATTGGTATGACATTTGAAATAAGTCCCAGCTCTAAGAAATATAAAGAGCATTCAAATATTTGAGAAATTATGCAATGAACAAGCTCTCAACAAGTAGTTCAATATCCAATTACACTCGTCAAATCTGGTAGCAAAATTTGGCGTTCTCTCCAATTTGTTGAAGACCAAACACATAATCCTTCATGAAATTTGATTCCTTACTTTAAATTTCACAAAATCATTAAATGTCAATGAAACTTCAATTCCAACAAGTCTCTGCAAATCTAGAAGAAGCTCAACGTTTTCTCCAATGAAGAAGACCAAACCCTAGCTTCCCTTGTGAATTTTGAAATCCTCCTCAAGCACCACTTTTCAACAATTCAACAAAATGACATAAGGTAATGAAAATCTCCTTCTCATGTCTTATTTATTAACTTAAAATGAAGGCTTCATCTTCACACCTTTCACTTAAGAGCCTTCCTCAACACACCAACATTTTAAAACATTAAAGTACACAAGTTATTAAATTAACATAACTTAATTTAATAAGCTTGTATCATCTTAAAATGGAAGCACTTACATGATAAGAGCATTTAGCCCTCCGAGTGAGTGGTTTGGGGTCATGTTGAGCACCTTGATTAGGTCTTTACATGTATTTGGCTTTCTCCCCGCTTTCCACTTCTTTTATGCACTTGATTCCTTCATTATAGGTGAAATTAGGGTTAGGATCCTGAGGATTCTCCTTAATTTCCCTCTTCATGGATCTGTTTTCTAGGTAGGACTTAGAAATAGGTCCTCCTAGCCTTCATCATGGTTATCATGGGATTTTCTGCCTGTCCATGGCATTCTGTCTCTATTTGATATCATTTCTAGGTCTCTAGGCATCCACGGGACCTCTTGACTTGATTTTGACTGAATCTAGGCCCAGGGTTAGAATCGAGGTAGATCCTAACTAGGTCAAGATCGAGCTCAAACTTGACCAGGTTAGTCCCAACTTGATTTTTCCCCCCTCTTTCAAATCTCCAAATTCCTTGATTTTCAGGCATCGGGTTTTCGAGATATTTGTTTTCCCACCTCTGGGTCGGCCATTTCAGGTTTCGGGATGGTAAATCCTCTAATTGCATTTAATCTAGGTATATTTTCTAAAGGTTAGGACCTAATTGGGATTTAATTCTCCAAGGTGGCCCCTCTAGAGGATTGTGCCCTAGTTCACTATAAAAGGAGGCCTTCCTCTCTCATTTTCACATCCAACATCCATTATTCACATCACATCTCAAGCAATTTCATGAGAAAGCTCTCAAGTGCAAGCAAGTGAATTCAAGAATTCAAGCAAGTATTCAAGTGTTCAAGTGTTCAAGCATCCATCCATCAAGGAGATCCATTGTTAGCTATTGAAGGATTCAATCTCGTTGGAGCCCCTTTGATGATCCATCCTTCTACATTCATTCAAGCCTTCTCATATGCAAAGATCAAGTCAAGATTGGTGTTGAAGATCAAATGCCATTGATTGGAGACATCCTACATTCATTCTACATCCATTAAAGCATTCCTACTTGTGGATTTGAGGATTCAAACCCTCTACAAGGACTTCAACATAAGCGAGGTGATTTGTTTCAATTGCTTTGTTTATGCACACTACATTTCAATTCAATTTCAAGGTTAATTCCTAAACTTGGGTTTGACCAAGGCAAACCCCCCATACAACAAAAACCCCCATTATATTGCAGGTATAGGTGTGGGATTTCGGATCTGAGAGCGAATTTGGATACCCTTTTCAGTGAACTTTCGAGATCTGCGAATAGAATTAGAATCAACCTTCAAATAAAGAATCTAGCCTTTGACCTTTTATGAGGGTCAAAGTCGACCTGAGCTCATCTTGGAGAAAGATTTATGGGTTTTCTTCATCTCAGCATTTCCACTCCAGAACAAGTTGTAGAATTGCCTGAAAGTACACACAGACATCAGAAATTGGCATTTTCCAGATCTGCCCTAATTTGAGGTTAGTACTTGTATTTCAATTATTTCAGATTTCAAGCATAATTCCTTTATAGGGAAACATTAAATTTGCTCTCTCTTTCATATTCTTTATAGATTGATTTGATTGTGCATTAACCTCTTGGTTGATCAAATTGGATCTCTCCTTTGGGAATTTGGGATTTGGGAATAAATCTCATATTTCCCCACACATTTATCTACTCTTATATCTAAATATTGGTGATTCCATTTTAACTGTATTCATTTTAGTGAACCCAACTAGCTTACTCTCTTTCTTTTTGGTGTTAGATTTCCCTTTGTCTTATTGTGTGTGTTCACCTTCAATATTCATTTTGGTGAACCTGACATAGTTACTCTCCTTTCTTTTGTGGAATTGGATTCCTTTATTGTGTTTTCCTTTTATCTTGTTAGTATTAGATTTTTCCTTTGTGTTAGATCTTTCATGCTAATTAGATTTCATATTCATGCTTTATGTGTTGTTAGTCTAGTTCATTTGCATTACATTGGTTTATGAGCTTTACTACTACTAGTCCTACTTATAACATTCTGGTTAGAAGAAGTCATAGACTCACGGGTGCCTTTGATCCTGAATCTTCCTCTCCTTTCCTTAGGATCCTGTATGATAACTTGATTCTTCATGGTTCCAATCCTACTATGGAGAAAAACTCTTCTCACTCATCTCATGATGAGGATGATGCTTTAAGAGTTCCTCCTGAACAAGTCCAAAAACTTTCCACTGAACTTGATAAAATGGGCAATTGGCTTATTCAAGAGAACCATAATCAAGATTCCATCCAAGCTATAGAGGCTCTTAAGAAAGTTCCCTGTGATAGTGATCAAGGTGTTAACCTCTTGTGTGGTATTACTCACCTTGTGCATTCAAATGTTAAACCGTTAGTTCAAGAAGCTCAAGATTTAGGGTTAATTCCTCCTATCATTAGTGTTGAACCTCCTTTACCTAGTATTCCTACCTATACTCCTTCTTTGGTGACTGTGATGGTTCCCTTTGTTCCTATGAGTGTTCCTCATGTGTCTCTTCCTACATCACAACCTTCATATCATAATGTTCCTTTTACTTATTCTAATCTACTTCCAACTATAGTTCCTAGTGTTCCTCCAGTTGTGTCTTCTATTCCTACAGCTTCTTACACTTTACCTAGTGTGTCTAATGTTTCTACTCCTCCTATTTCCTCTAATGATTCAACTATCATCAATTTGGCTCAAACTGTGTCCTCTTTACAACAACAACTTGCTTCCTTAATCCAAAACAAGTTTAGTATTCCTACATGTGACATGGGAAGTCCTTTGTCCTTGGATATTATCCGTACTCCTATTCCTCAGTAAGGTGAGATGCCTCATCTTGAGAATTATAATGGAAAAGGAGATCTTGTTCATCATGTTAAAACATTCCAAATCCTTTGTAGTGATTATGCTCATGACCATAGGATTTTAGCCAAACTATTTGCTAGAACCTTCCGTGACAAGGCCTTACAATGGTATTGTTCCTTGCCTCCTTATTCCATTGATTCCTTTCCAAAACTTGCTAATGCCTTTATCCAACAATTTCAAAACAATATTGGCCCGCAAGTGTCTTTGACTGATTTGATGCATTGTAAACAAAGTGCTAAGGAAAAATTAACTGAATTTATTGGTAGATTTAAGTATTTGCATGCTTAGATTTCCTATCGTGTTCTTGATATTGATATTCAATGTATGTTTATTTCAAATTTACAAAAGGATATTAGAGATAAGATTCTGCTTACTAAATTTACCTCTTTTCAACAACTTTGTGTAGTGCTTTGTCATTATCAATTACAAGTGAGTCAATTCGAGAGAAACACTCCAATGGCTCCTGTTCCAGTTGATAAGAGTGATGTTGCTCCTAATCCAAACAAGTTTCAAAAATTCAACAACTATGTCAAGATAAATAAACAAGCAAATGTAGTTGCTGATCAAGTTGTTGTTGCATCTCATAATGCCACTTCTGCATCCACTGCTTTTTGATTAAATCGTATGTTTACTCCTCTTTCTAAATCTTTACATGCTATTATGAATAGGTTGTTGACTGCTAATGTGATTACTTTACCTCCTATTCGACCTCTTTTACCTACTACAATTGCATCTAAATCTTTTGATCAAAATGCTTTTTGTCAATATCATCATCAGAATGGTCATGATACTGAGAAGTGTTATTCTTTAAAACATAAGGTTCAAGATTTAATTGATTCCAATGCCTTATCTGTTGATAATCTGGATGGTAGTGGGAACAAATTTGTCTCTCCTCCTAATCAGAACCTTCAAATCTATACGAACCCTTTACCTACGCATGATACTAATACAATTTCTCAACCATCTACTGTGGAAATTGTGTATGATTCAAAGATGGATGATCTCCATCATGTTGTTAATCAAGTGGAGCATGTTGGTAAATCTGTATCTCCACCTCAACCTCAGATTCAACCTAAAGTTCAATCTCAACCTCGACCAAAACCTAAACCTAAAATGAAAACTCAACCTAAACCTCGACAACAACTTAAGAATAAAAGAACTTGGGAACTTTTGATTTCCTTTGATGACTCTGAAACTATTAAAGGTCCTGATGGTTCCCTTTACATTGCTGCTAGGATTGCTCAGAAACCTACTCGTGGTTGTCTTATTGATCCTACATCCTTAGTTAATGTTATCACTGAAGAAAATATTTTTATGAAAAGCTTACAATGTGACTTTTATGATACATCAGATGTGTGGATTCAAACTTGTAATGGTTTTCTTTATCCATCATTTGGTTCTATTACTTTACCAGTTGAACTTTGTGGAAAAATGGTGAACACTACCTTTGTTGTGGTTCCTACTTCTGATCAATTTCAAATTAAGCTAGGTTTGCCTTGGTTGACTGCCATGCATGCTATTGCTTCACCTATCCACAAGTGTCTTAAGTTAATTCATGATGAAGAAGTGAAGATGATTAATCATAGCTTATATCAACCTTTTAGGCCTAGAGATTGTGCTGCTCTTGATTCATTTTGGCCTTAATTACCTAATTCATGTCCTCCTCAACTTGATAATCTTTTTCGATTATATCAAACCTATAAACATCGTAAGATTCTTGAATTAAGCTCACCTCCTAGGGATCTTAATCATGGTCTTTTACCTACACCTTCTATACCTCCTTTAACTATGGCTTCTAGTTCTGTTAATCAAGTTCCTTCTACTGAACCTGTCAAAGATCTTGTGATTGTTCCTCCTATTGTTAATAATCCTATTGATCTTCCTAAGGAACCTGTGAAGGATCCTATGATTGTTCCTCCTAGTTATCAGCCTATTTCAAATAAATCAAAACGTAATCGATTTGCTAATAAACATCGTAAAAAGCATCATGCTCATGCTAAAGCTCAAAGATCTTTGCCTTCCTCGGATAAACCTATGCATAATATGTTAGAAGAGGTTGTTACTAATAATGATGTTCACATGCATGATTATGATGATTCTATTCATATCTTAGATCCTATTTTGATTAATTTTAATGAAGAAGATACTCTTGATGATACTAATGATGTTAATGATGAATATGAGACTATTGACATTGACATTGATTTACCTAATATGCTTTCATCACAATTAACTCTTACACCTAGTGTCGAACATTATGATTCTCAAGAGGATCCTTGTTTGGAATTGGCTATCATTCCTACCATGTTGGATATAGTCCCTCTTGCGAGTTACCTACCTTCCCTAAATGATATACAATGAGATGGGGAGAGTAGGCGGCACGCTTGATCAGCTTGTCCTTCATGGTAGCTTTGTTGTGTGTTTGCCTATTGTATTATGCTTCTCCCATAATGTGTTTGCTAAATGTTGTTAGATTCTTTTATACGATCATTGTTTCTTAGTTGGTGCAAGGTGATGAAGGAATCAAAATTGTTGTTCAAATTCTTCTATATGTATCTCTATTCTTCTATGCATTGTTCAATGTTATGTCGTAAATGTGCTATTGTTTGTAAATGTTTCCTTGTGTAATCTACTTGGATTCGAGATATGGTAGCACTAATTCTTTTTGGTCTCCATGTCAAGGTCCAAAAAGATTCTTCTTCGTATATCTTATGTGATCTTTCCTCCTTTGTGATCGTAGTTCTACTTTCTTTGGGGAATGATGTCAATTCATTTGCAATAATATCATATATTATCTTATGATCATACTGACCCCATGGTAGGTAGATCCCTTTTGTGCTCTCTATATGTTTATGTGATATTTCCCTTTATTTGTCTTCGTCTGGGGGCATCTCGACGTGGAAACGTAATCAGTGGAGTTGTTTATGTTTCTGTTAAAGCCATTGCTCCTGTTAAAGTGTCAGCAATGACTTTAACATGGGGGCATATGCTCTGCTCACCTATTGCACACACACACTTTTTGATACGCGCATATTATTTTTCAAGATACTTTTCTCCCTTTTTGGATTAGTAACTAATCCTTAAAGCATGGATTTATATTTTAGGATCTCTTGATCCCTCCAGTTTCAAATACACATATATTTTGATCCCTTAAGGTCGGAGGTGTCCTTAAGACTGGATCTCTTTTATTTTTGGTTTTATTCTTATGGAATAGAATATTCCTAAGGATGAATCCTTGATGGGTTGACTAGTGAGTAGCCACATTCACTAGGTAGTTCAATTCCATCTTTCCAGTTGCACCATTCTCTTGTGTGGTTCACAATGGGACATAAGTTCTCATTGGGTGAGGTAATCACACCTTCTTTCTCTCTCTAGAGATGTCTCTCTTATTGTGATCTAGGAGTCGACAAAGACTTGAGTCCTTGGGGGCTTAAGGTTTCTCTTTGTCCCTTGGATTATGATAAGATTATCTTTTCATTCTGATCTCCTTTACCAAGAGTTTGCATCGAATCCATACTCTTGCTAAAGTGGGGGCTTAATGTATCATCTTAAAATGGAAGTACTTCCATGATAAGAGCGTTTAGCCCTCCGAGTGAGTGGTCTGGGGTCATATTGAGAGCCTTGATTAGGTATTTGCATGTATTTGGCTTTCTCCCCACTTTCCACTTCTTTTCTGCACTTGATTCCTTCATTATAGGTGAAATTAGGGTTAGGATCTCGAGGATTCTCTTTAATTTCCCTCTTTCATGACTCTATTTTCTAGGTAGTGTATGCACCCTAAAATGGTTGCCTAGACTTTGGGCCCCCATTCAGCAATTTATCAAAACCTCGAATCAATATTTTCAAAAATCAGCATTCATCAATTATATCAAATTCCTTGATCAAATCCTATTTTATCTTTTTCGATTATTTGCCTTGGGTTAACCATTTTATCCTAAAGTTTTATTTATTCAAAAGGAATATTTCCTCCCCTTTTAATAAATAAAAGCCCCACCTTTTCCTCTTATCCTAAGTTGCACAAATAAAGCATTATTCCTATTTTATAAAAAGGGAAAAAGCACTTTTTGTCTCATATGGACAAAAAAGTCAACTCTTATTTTCCTATTGGAGGATATTTGTGCACATGGATTGCTCTTCTTTGATGCTCCACCCTTGATTAAGTCTTTTGCCTCTTAATCTCCATGGTCCATTCCTTTTTATTTCCTATAAAAGGAGACCTCTCTTCCTCACATATGGATATCCATTCATGTTTTATGCTAATGTTATGCTGCAAGTTTTCTAGGTTATTTGGAGCTCTTTGAAGACATTCTTGCATCCAAGCTTTGAAGACATTGTTGTTGCATTTCATTTAGTTTGCTTGCATAGTTGCATAATCATGGCATTCTTAGTATAGATTTTCTTTATGCTATAGATTAATCTCACATAGCTTAATTAGGAGAGATTGTAAGACTTGTACTTTCCTTTCATAGTCTAGTTTGCACTTTCCTTTCATAGATTAGATTTCCTTTCAAGCATTGCATTGTTATCATTTAGCTTAGCTTGCATCTTCATTCTTAGTTTACTTGCATTGCATTTCTATTTGGATTCTTGGAGATATTGGCACTCTTTCCCTTGCCTTCACTTGAATCTCTCATTGTGTGGTTGACTAGCAAGGTCATTAGCTTCATAGCTCTAGCTGAGAGCAATTTTATAGTCTTGCAACTCCATACATAGAGAGCTATGGATCGATTTTTGAGACCTCATTCTTGAGTGTTCTTGATTGTAAGGATTCATAGAAGTGCACTACTTTTGTGTGTACAGGTAGGACTTAGAAATAGGTCATCTTGGCCTTCATCATAGTTATCATGGGATTTTATGCCTGTCCCTGGCATTTTGTCCCTATCTGATATCATTTCTAGGTCTCCGGGCATCCCGAGGACCTCCTGACTTGATTCTGACTGAACCTGGGCCCAAGGTCAGAATCGAGGTAGATCCTGACTAGGTCAGGATCGAGTTTGAACCTGACCAAGTCAGTCCCAACCTTGATTTTTCCCCCCTCTTTCAAATCTCCAAATTCCTCGATTTCCAGGCATCAGGGTTTCGAGATATTTGTTTTCTCGCCTCCAGGTCAACCATTTCGGGTTTCAGGATGGTAAATCTTCTAATTGCATTTAATCTAGGTATATTTTATAAAGGTTAGGACCTAATTGGGATTTAATTCTCTAAGGTGGCCCCTCTAGAGGATTGTACCCTAGTTCACTATTAAAGGATGCCTTCCTATCTCATTTTCACATCCAACATCCATTATTCACATCACATCTCAAGCAATTTCATGAGTAAGCTCTCAAATGCAAGCAAGTGAATTCAAGCATTCAAGCAAGTCTTCAAGCATTCAAGTGTTCAAGCATCCATCCATCAAGGAGATCCATTGTTAGCTATTGAAGGATTCAATCTCGTTGGAGCCCCCTTGATGATGCATCCTTCTACATTCATTCAAGCCTTCTCATATGCAAAGATCAAGTCAAGATTGGTGTTGAAGATCAAATGCCATTGATTGGAGACATCCTACATTCATTCTACATCCATTGAAGCATTCCTACTTGTGGATTTGAGGATTCAAATCCTCTACAAGGACTTCAACATAAGCGAGGTGATTTGTTTCAATTGCTTTGTTTATGCACACTACATTTCAATTCAATTTCAAGGTTAATTCCTAAACTTGGGTTTGACCAAGGCAAACCCCCCATACAACAAAAACCCCCATTCTCTTGCAGGTATAGGTGTGGGATTTTGGATTTGAGAGCGAATTTGGATACCCTTTTTAGCGAACTTCCAAGATTTGCGAACAGAATCAGAATCAACCTTCAAATAAAGAATCTAGCCTTTGACCTTTTATGAGGGTCAAAGTCGACCTGAGCTCATCTTGGAGAAAGATTTTTGGGTTTTCTTCATGTCGACATTTCCAATCCAGAACAAGTTGTAGAATTGCCAGAAAGTACACACAAACATCAGAAATTGGCATTTTCCAGATCTACCCTAATTTGAGGTTAGTACTTGTATTTCAGTTATTTCACATTTCAAGCATAATTCCTTTATAGGGAAACATTGGATTTGCTCTCTCTTTCATATTCTTTATAGATTGATTTGATTGTGCATTAACCTCTTGGTTGATCAAATTGGATCTCTCCTTTGGGAATTTGGGATTTGGGAATAAATCGCATATTTCCCCACACATTTATCTACTCTTATATCTGAATATTGGTGATTCCATTTTAACAATATTCAAACCTTTATTAAAAATGTGATGTGACTGAATCTCACTAGAAAAATAATTCTAACTTCTAACAACAGTGCCCGAGCTCATACTGCCCTGCCAAAAATAGCCATCTGACCAAAATAGACTTACTATAAATAGTAAGTCTCTCAAATTGGAGATTCCACATAATTAATCCTTAAACATTTGAGACCACTGCACCGGTGCCCTACTCAACATAGCCATACCCAAAATACCACTTACTATAAATAGTAAGTCATCCAATCTGACCCCAATGAAGAGCAGACTTGGCAACTAGAACCTCCAGAATGGAATCCAACCACTGGCTTTGTCAACTAACCCCCTCTGATAACCTGATTAGCTTACGAGGGTCACCAAACTAAGCTAATCCCAAGAGTCTAAAAAATGGGGACATTACATCTTTCCTAGTTGACATTCTTTGCACATGTCATTCTTAGGTTTGGCTAAAATAAGCATACCTCTTACACATTTCTTCTTACTGAACTTTATTAGATTATCAATGTTTACATGGTAGAACCTTTTATGCCACAACCAACATTCCTCTACTTTAGCAAATAAGCAATTTCTATTAGAAGTGTTCAGCTGAAAAAGATTACCTCTTGTTTGTTCACTGGTGGCAAGAAATTCACCAAAATTTCCTAAAATATTTCATATTCCTTTACCGAACTCAAATCTAAAACCTTTGTTATTCAACTAAGATACACTCAACAAATTATACTTCAAACCGTCAGCCCAATAGACATTATCATAGGTAATATTTTTATGAAGTGTAACAGAACCTTACCTTTTATAACATAAGGTGATCAATTACCAAACCTCATTGCATCTCCATCACATTTTTTCATAGAGATGAACTTGTTCTTATCACCGGTCATATGTTGTGTGCATCCACTGTCAATAATCCACTCATCATTATTGTTCACACTTGAAATTAATGGTTTCTCTTCATTGACTTATGCTTCACCGGTATATGGCTCTTATTTCACTGCAACAAACACTACTTCTTTATCATCATCATTATCATTAGAATCTTCATCACTTTCATCATTAGGGCATCTATACGCTAGGTGACCGATCAGATTGCATGTCCAACAAACCAGTGGACTCTTTTCTTTGTACTTTCTTTTTCCTTTGGGAAATCTCTTGGCTATCAAAGCTTCAAGTTATTCCAATTGTCTTTCCTCAACCAATAAACACTCAATATCATCAGTACCATGGGAAATTTCTTTTCCTTTTCTAGATGAACCAAGGGTTAGGGAATCTTGAAAAGCAACTTCAACCGCCGACAAACTATTATTAAAGTTACTTAACTCGAATACAGTCAATTTTCCAACCAATGAATCCAATGTAACATTATTAGGACTTATAGACCTTAAATATTGAATAGCAGAAACTCTTATAGCATATAGAGGTAAAAGAGTTCTCAAAACTTTACTTACAATTACATCTTCTGTGATTGTTCCTCCTGCACTTGTGATGGTAGCTTTGATCTGTTTAAGTCTTGTGATGTATTGTCCAATGTTTTATTCTTCTTGCATCCCTGTGTCATCATAATTTCCCCTGAGACTATCAACTATAGCCTTTAGTACATGTTCATCACCTCCATAAACATTCATCAACTTATCCCACACATCTTTTGCATTGTCCAAATGTTGCATATCGAAATATTCAACATCAAATAGAGCACTTTCAATTTCTATCATCACCAAGTTGTGGATCAACATTTTATTTCTCTCATCTACAATAGGTATTCTAGTAGGTGTTCCATACTTTATATTAAGATAGCCAATTGTTGTGTCTAAAAGACCTGATAGGTGCAACTCCATTCTGCTTACCCATGTGTTGAAATTATCCTCTTAAAATTTGGGTGCCTCCTTTCTATACATCATTGAATCTTTGCCCTAAGCTGTTAAGCTTTCTGAATCGGGGAACCAATTCTCTGATACCAATTGTTAATATAAGAATGATCACTAAGAGAGGGGGGGTGGGGGTGAATCAGTGAACACTGAATCAAACTTAAACTTACCCAAATTAAAATACTAAGCAATTTATTCTCTTAAACATTCATTTACCACAATAGGCAAAGTAAACTTTATCTAATTTTCAAACACATGAAACTCATCCACACAAATATAACACCAGATATATCACATGGAAACCGAATTAGGGTGAAAACCATGGTGTGAGAATGATTCTTACAAATTGTGTACTCTTCTGGAATAAGTCGTGTTAGGATCTTGTCCAGTTAAGGGTTACAACAACACTGTTAGGTGCTACCCAGTTAAGGGATTTACCTATTGACCTATTAGGATCTATGCCTTGTTAGGAGAGTCCTCATTAGAGGAATTTAAACACTCTTTAGAATGTCACCTTGTTAGAAGATTTTTTAATGGGACCTGTTAAGATCCACTCGATTAAGAGATTTAGTTGTTTCAATGGTTAGAAAGTAACATATAGACAATTGTCTATAATTTGCACTACCTCAGCTAGATCAGATCCAATTAAGTTTTGTAACTCAAAAAAATACCATACTCTACACTATTCCTAATCTCACTAAGTTCCAACACTTATTGATTAACTGCAACCTTCTGCAACTTCACATTCCATTGGCTTCCAACAAAACTTCTCTTCTCTATTTCTTTCTTTCTTTTAAGTAGTAACTCGTTATACTGCCTTAACAAAAACATAAATCCAATGATCTATATTTGTTAGGTAATCAAAAGTCACATTTGACCTTCATTCTTTCTCCTAACTATATTGTCTCTGGTCTAGTATGTACCTTGGGACTTGTTCCAATTCATTACACCATTTCAACCTTGAATGTACTATCTTGATTACTGTATTGTCAATACTTTCCTTGAGTTGCGCATATACCTTCTAACTCTTTGAAACTCATCAATCCCAATAACAAATCAACATTCACTATCGCTTCTAAAATCTTTACACACTACTCTCAATTTACTTGTTCAACCTTACATGTTCACCTATTCTCCTAGTTTATCAGTATATTTAGTTCACCTATTCTATTAGCATTACTTCCAAATCATCAGATGACCTTTAACTTTGAACATTTTAAGATGTGATCTTAGTCATATCATCTAGAAATCATTATAAGTCATAATATATGATCACACTAGATAATTCTATATAGATTTTAAATAACACTCAAATCATTTAACTGCTTGTCACCGATTGCTTAAGCTATAGTCCAATTTGATTCCATCGTGTATAACTTACTCAATTCATCACATAAATAGGTGCTATCATAAACATATCATCATAAATAGGTGCTATCATAAACATATCATCATAAATAGGTGCTATCATAAACATATCATTAAGGCTTCCCGTGGAATAACAACACTTAATTCATTGTGAATCTCATTATTTATCCTAATGAATATGTGGTACTATGCTAAAACACTTAGTCAAATAGTTAACATCAATGACAATCATATAACTAATTTACCCATCATCAAATATTCTTCCAGTTGGCATCATCTCACCATCAATCATAACCAACTCTATTTATAACATCATATTAATATTTGTGCCTACAGTCATCACCATTAATCAGTTATGCCAATAGATTGTGGGCTTGTTGTAAACCGTGCCACTTTGGCATGTGATGATCCCAACTTGGGAGGGTCATAAATCCTTACTCGATGCTTAGAATTTGAAACAACTTACATTGTCAAAAAGGTCTTCAAAAGCTCTAATTTTATTCCCTTAACACTATGCCTTCAATTATTGAGTTAGAGGACTACTGATAGTTTCAATCCCAAATTTTTCTCTAAAGGTCTTTAAAAATGCAAATTACTAAAACATAGAAAGATAACATAAAATATATTTTTGGTTTTTTCTTATGTTTTCCCACTCCATCACTTATGCACGACCTTAGATCTCCCTTGTAATACTATGGATGAAGCTCATGATAGATAAAATCTGTAGTTTTAGCCACTCACTGGAGACCTTTCTTACAGAGGTGAGAACCCAAAATCTCTGGTTTTA
Organism: Chamaecyparis obtusa; assembly: GCA_027943335.1. Lineage (NCBI taxonomy): Eukaryota > Viridiplantae > Streptophyta > Pinopsida > Cupressales > Cupressaceae > Chamaecyparis > Chamaecyparis obtusa. The sequence continues at coordinate 95,724 of BSBK01007772.1, read as the reverse complement.
CAGACCAAAATGTTGTCTTTCTAAAAGAAATTTCCCACCCTATTGATTCATTCCACATTTCTCAAGTCAGTTATTAATGATAAATCATAAGGGCACATAAGTGCCAACATTAGAAAAATAATAGCCTTAATCATCCATTGGGCACAAAGTCATGAAAAGGGGAACCATAACAGATAGACATTCCTCAAAAGAAAAAGGGAACACAACTTTTATGTAAAAGCTTGCACTTGGAGGAAACAAAGCTAATATAACCTAAGCTACCCCAAACTAACTAACAAGGGAAACACTAAAAAAATCATTAATTGACTAAACAAGAAAATTGTCTTTCCTGGCCAACTTTTGATGCTCTTCATGCACAAGGATAACCAACCAATTTTATTTTTTGACAACTATCCAATAGGCTACAAGAATGCCTCGCAAATATTGAGAATAAAGAAGTGCACCCATGTTTGAATTTTGTCCTCCTGAGATGAATGGGAAAACTAAACTTGTTGTCCTTTATGTTCATCTCCATGCTAGGGGTGACTTGTAGAGATAAGGCAGATGCCTAATGGGTTATCTTATTGAAAGTACTAAGTTCAAGTAATCAACCTTGAACTCACTACTATGCTCTACTTCCTTGATCTATTGTGTGCCATCAAGGGTTGGTGCTAATGATTCATCTACTAGTATGGATACATCCTCTTACTATTTTTGTTTCTCATGGTCCTCCAACTTAGGAGATGATGTCTTGATGTTAATTTTTGAGCATAAAAAATTTATTTCACCTTAGAATTTGTATTTATTAATCTCCTTGTGAACTTCCTCATGCTCACAAGAACCACTAAGTTCCTCAACATCTGGATGCTTATGTAAGACACATATTATTGTAGACATAGAAAAATCCTCCTCTTTGTGGTCAACAAAGCAAAGAAGCTCATGAAATGAGGGGAATAAATCCTCTTCTTCATTTTTATCTCATCTTTCTAGCGCCTTTATTGCTAAAACCATTTGTCTTTATTTTTCTCTTGTGGTAAAGGTAAATCTTCATTCTTGCAAGCATATGAAATCGTGTGACTAGCAAATTGTGCATCTTCCTTCTCTTGATCATGAAACAAGTCATCCTTTTAGACAATAGGTCCACCCTTAAAGAGTGAAATGGTACCAGGCTGATATAATTTAGGAGGAGAATGTTTTTGCCAAAAAAAAAAGGAGTCTATACTTTATGAGTGGAAATAGACCCTTAAGAGGATTTAGAAGGAACGTTCTATCTAGAGCTTTGGACTTCAAATTTAGGAGTTGTAATCATTGATTTATCCTCTCACATGACCATATTTTCCTTAATCTCCAATTAAATAATCTCTTCTTCTCTAGCACCAACTTGTATTGCAGGAAACTACTCTTATCTCTTTTCCCTCTTCTTGGTCTTGCTCAATTAGAGCCTAGTAAGCAAACTGATCTTACCACTACTGATATTCAAACTCCTGCTCAATAATTCTCAAGTGTTCTTGGAAACTCAACATTATTTATTTGGTGCTACTTTTTGATGAGGTTTTTAGGCACAAGCCAACAAGGGAGTCAGGTGTTGCCTACCAACTCTACCTAGAACAAGAACAAGATCTGGATCTCTATCCTCCCAAGAACCTAGATGTTGGGTCACAACATTGTTAGGATACCCAAGTGGAAACATGGTTGTTTGTTCAAGGGGCATGTTGGTTGATCGAATCAAAGTGGAGATTCCTCTAATTTCAAGCTTCTAACATATTAAAAGAAACATAAAAAGATAATGCAGGCAAATTCATGAAATTTCCACAATCCATAATGATATACAAAATGCTTCTAGATTTGACTATGTATGTTTTTTTTATTGCCAACATTTTAGATCAAACTCTATTATCCATCATCAAGGTAGATAGCTAGGGAACTTCTACCTTGATGATGGATCATAGAGTTTTATCTAAAACATTGGCAATAAAAAAACATACACAGTCAAATCTAGAAGCAATTTGTATTAAGATAGCATAGGGATAGAGAGAAACATAAACAATAATATTTATTCCTTAATTATGACAAATCAACGAACTAAATTCAAGAAAGGTATAACATATTTACCATTCATATACATGATTATCAATCACAATACATTGAGGAAACATGATTCATCCATCAATTGTACTAACATATATAAATAACTTAGAACATTTTTGGATAAAGGACAATATGAAATCAAAGAAACACAACTCATTGACAAACATGCATGCTCATGGAAGCCAAGTATTCACTATTTTTTGAATTGATCGTCAATGGTAAATATTATCCTTCGCTAATTCTTCATACAAATCTCCCAAGGAGCAAAATATTCAAGACTAAAACTAAAAAGATTAAAAGGGTTTAGAAATCTATTCTATTCAGTGCCTAAGGTATCTCAAAATCATCAATTTTCTTGGCCACAACAATAGCCCAAAAAGTTACAATTATAGGGAACAAGTCTTTGCATTCTAAATCCCAAGAAGAAAAAGAGAGAATGAGAGGCAGGAGAAGAAATCGAGGAGTTTGGATCCCAAGGAAGAAGTTGGCATGCAAGTCAACCTATATTTAGTGTACTTCTTATTGAACCCATATCTTCATCTTGAATGCTCGATTGGCACCCTGTCAATATGTCAAGTACTTGTTCCTTTCCTTTAATGTAAGATTGATGCCCTATTGGTGTGGTAGGCGAGGCTTATAGAAGTTCCTTCATCTATCATTACTATTGATGGTTGTATCAGACTCCTGTGACAGAGGAAAGTCAAATTTTTCCTTTGGAGCACTAAATGTGAGTAGCGGGGTTCAAAAGTGGTAGATCCTCTTGTATGTGATATCTAGAAATGTCACTCCAAAAGCTCAAAAATGTAGAAAACCTAGAATCCCAAAGTCCCATACAAGCAAGAGTTTTCAGTTGGTAACATGTGAAAAGCACATAAAAAGATGTCAAAATCATAGTTTTCTTCCTTTTTTTCCTTCTCCAACCCTCCATTAAAGTTTTAAGTACATATATATTCATTTTCAACCATTTCCAACTGCCAACTAATCATGTTTTTAACAATTAGAGAAACCTTAACAATTTTGACATTATTGCTTGACAACTTTTGGCAACTTTAACAACTTTTTACAACTTGACATCTAAACATTCCAAAATAGATTAAAATGATCCCTATTGGTCTTAAATTACCTTATTGGACACAAATATGTCCAAAACAACCCAAAAACCAAAAATGACCTTATGCATGCCATGATGCCCCTGCATCATACACCCAAGGAGGAGAAAATGTAATGCCTTGCCAAGGAACCTAGGAGAAAATAACCTAAAACATGTTACTAAGTTTACAGAATAATTTTTTTCTTAAGAGTTTATAATCAACAATGAATAACAATGCGGAAGCAATCTAACATAATACAATACATACTCATAAATGTAACTCATTTACACATTACAAGTCTCAAGGGTTCCATGACATAGCACTATGTAAAAATAATTCTACTAAGAACAATCCACAACTTAATCACATGATATATCTCAGGTTTATTTTAAAACCCAAATAAAAGTATTCCTAATCTTTTAATTAATCATAATGAGAAGAAGACAAATCATTAAGTACACTAACATATCCATTTCAACTGAATAGTAAGATACATTCATTACATCAATATAATCAAAGATACAATCTATAAAGTACAATTGGTACATCATGGTATACATATAATAATACAACTTCCACTGCACATGTTGTAGGGATAAAAATAATACAATACAAGTACATATACATTTCCTAAAATCAAGGTCACTAACCAATACATAAAATGGAATACAAGATATACATCTCATGATGATAAGAAGAAAGTCTTCAAACAAAGAACAAGAAGATAGAAGCAACATCAAGGATCATCCAAGCACCAAGTCATGATCGTCAGATCTCAATGGTAATAGAATCACTACCACCGGACCACATGGAACCAATAAGTCCACTCCCACCATGATGAGGAGATAGCATCAGGTGTCACTCAAGAAAACATCCAAAACAAGCAAGACTAATGCAATGGTACACATGATAAAATGGTAATAAGTGGTTACAAGTTATCAAGTATAAATGATCAAGAAACAAAACAAGTGTACCAAATGCAACGTAGGAACCTAGGACACATATAGGAAAGTGTCATCACATAATTCAACTCTAAGGTCACCTGGTAGTCTCTTTGGACCCCAATCCCTAGTGACTCTATGCAGTATCAGTAGTCCTTTTGTACAGACAAGGAAAACCAACTATGTCAGACCTCAACGTCTCTCTAGATAGGCAAGCATCTTCTCCCACTCCCATCCTAGCCTGTACTAGCACTCATGGCACTGGTGAGGCACAATTATCTTTTTAATGTTTCTGTAGACACCGAAAAATCCTTCAGGAAATAAATTATTTTTGTTTTCTGAAAATCCTTGATGACATCATCATTTATTAATTAATTAATTATTTAATTAATTAATTTATTTTTATGGCATTAAATCCCTCTCTCTTAATTAAGAATCTTTAATTAAGGAATCTAGCCTAAAAATGTCATTTGGACATTATCCCTAATTTATTAATTATTTAATTAATAAATTGACCAAAAACTTCAAAAAATAAATTAAATTATTTTTTATCCCAAACTTGGCCAATTTCCTCTAGACCACTAACCTCTTCCAAAATCTTCTAATCCCTTCTTAATTTCGATTAAAAGGCTAATCCCATCTTTTCTAACCCTAATCCCAAGGTTAAATATTTAATTAAGGTTAAATATTTAATTTCCATATTTATTGAAAATATTTTAATAAATATTCCTAAGACTTAAGCTTTTGGAATGAATAACTTTTATTCCATGAAACTAAGGAGAAATCTAGACTCTTCTAGAATCTTCTCAAATCCACCCTCTTCACCCATCCTAATCCTTTTCTTGTCCTAATCTAATCCTAATCCTACCTTTAAACCTTTGTGCAATCCTAACCAAGCTTAAGACTTTCCTAAACCAAAGCAAAGTCTTTCCTTCCAAATATCTCAACCACAAAGCATTTATTGCTTCCCCAAAGTCTTCAAAGCCTCTTAAAGCCCATTCATTGCTCTTACAAGCATTTATTTGGAGAGTTATGAGCTTGGAGCCCCCTTTGTTGACTCCTTTTTTGCCCTTCCCTTCATCCACTCACCTTGTGACATGTGTCACCTCCTGATTGGCTGAGAACTAGCACAATCCATGTGCTTCCCTTTTGAATGAATCTTGGCCTCTCTTAAGGATTTCAATCCTGGCCATTCATTCCTCCTACCCCAAGCCTTAGAAATCCTATAAATACCCTCACTTCCTAAGGCAAATCATCTTTCAACTCTCAAACTCAATAGCAAAGTTATAATGCCATTTTCATTCTAGCATAAGCATAAACTCATCATTTTAGATCATTTTCAAGCTTAAATCACATTTAAATTAGCTTAATTGGATTAACATAGATTCATTTCTTGTTTAATCAATCTTAGTTCATCTTTTAGCTTTGCATATTTGTGTGTTCTTGAGGCCTTTGAGGCAAAATAGGTTCCTCATACCTATTTTGTGTCATTTTGGGTCTTCTTGATCCTCAAATCATCCTATTTGCATGCTCCAAGTGCTTGAGTTTGCACACCCACATCCATTTATATCCAAGCATATCAAACGGTGCATGGGCGCATCCATTTTAGGCTTAAACTGAGGTGGCTTTGATTTTAGTTTGTTTACCATTAAATTTGATTTGATAATATGCTATGATGTTTGTTTGTCTTTGGCCTTCAAAACAGGTTTAGGTGCATGCTCAAATCCTAGTCTACAGTTTCTATCCTAATAAATTTATTAAGTTATTACTTATTAAGTCAACTTACAAAGGATACCCATGAAGCCCCTTTAGGTCTCTGGCACCTCCAAAGTAAGCCACTTCCCTTCTATGCTCCTAGATAACCTATCCTAATGCTCCCAACGAAATAAAGAAAGTAAAACCAAAATCATAAAAGATTTCCATAAATCAATAAGCCATGATGTCATCAAAGACAAGTGTTGGAGCATAATAAACAATATCACATCCTATAAAAGGATCCAAACTGTCCATCCCATACTGGACATAACAATAACCAAATACCATATGCACATAGTCTCATATCACAAGTTCAATAATCATCAAGAGCATCAATAACATCACTCTCCAAACATAGACCCACAATATCATCTATTAGATCACAAGACAACTACAATAAAAGAATTAAGGTGACATAGTTAACAAATCAAAACTCAATACAACAATGGTTTGTCACCTCCTTTGGCCAAATAAAAAATATAGATCGAGGTCTTAGAGAATACAATACATCATATCACAGATAAACCCAGAATAATACACTCATAATCAAGAGACCAAAAAGGTTATAAATTTTCCACCATATGAACTCAAGTGTGAAAGACATAAATTCATAAAGTAATTTAAAGTTCGAAAGACAAAATTCCACCCAAGGCGTACTCTACTCACATGATCAATCGCAATCAAACCCAAAAAAACAAAACCTGTACCACAAAACACCATGACATAAAAATGAACAACTAGACAGAGTGTATTTATTGCCTTATCAAAATAGATCATTTAATATTATTAATTTCAATAATCTTAAGTCATAACTGACTGGATTAATAACATAATGTTTGAGTAACATAATATAAATTCAAATTTTAATAAACTAATTTGTAATACTCTTTATACAAATTAACTTATTGAGTAAAAATTACTAAATAACATTATAATTAAATTTTAACAAAAGTCAATAATATAAAACTTCTAGAGATTAATTTATAATAATCCTTATATAAATTAATCTATTAAATATAATTACTAAAAATTAATATAATTAACAATTAACATGATTATTAATTAATAATTATTAATATTAATAAATTTAATTACCAAATATTAATAATCATAATTAATAAACATTAATTAATTATGAACTAAGATTAAATTTAAAATATATATGAAATAAAACCCTCTATGGGGGCCTAGCCCTCTCCACGACTACCTTACGACAACCCTGTCATGCCAACAACTGCCCATGATAGTAGTTGTCGTAGCAGCTTCGACTACTAACGACAGCAAGTTTCCTGACAGCTTTGGCTGTCACGAGGTGGGGGAAAATAAACCCCTGCCCCTGTAAATATATTTTTATTTTTATTTTTAAACTCTGAAAATTTGTATCCAAAATTTAAATCAAACCCTAGTTGATTGAATTCTAAAGTTTTCTCATTTATTTTGAGGTACAATTCTATTTAAAAGAGAGCTTAGGGTTTTGAACTAGTTTTCGATAGTCATAAAATCTCTTACACATAAAACAACTACAATGATATTCATTCAATTTCCATAAACAAAGAAATGCATACATTCCAATCAATCCAAACACAATAACTATCTGGAAGACACAAAGAGAACAATCTTTTCAAAAATAAATATTTTCAAAGGTTTCCAAGCCCTACCTTAATTCCATAAGCTGAATCTGAAACACAAACAAAGGCCAAAACGCAAATCCAAAACTTCCAAGATCCCAAGCTTTACCAAAATTCCTTAAATTTCAATCCAGAGTCAAACCTATAAAATATGTGTCCCGAATAATAGCCAAAAATGACTCTTAAAGAAAACCCAACAAATTGAACTTTGAACATGCAACTCACAATCAAGAATTAGAAATCAACTATTAAAAATAATAAAAAGAGTTAACTCGAAATCACAGAAATCAGAACTAACTCCAACCTCATTTTTATCAATCATTTATTTAAAATAATTATTTAATTAATTAATAATTCCAATTCATGCAAATCACCCACTTTTAATCTTAAATTTATATTTTAATTTTATTAATTGAATGTGCAAATTTAATTGAATAATAAAATTTAATTAACAATTAATGTTATTGTTAGAATAACTGAGAGGGGGGTGAATCAGTTATCCATAGTCCCAATCACAAAATGTATATCCAAAAACAATTTACTAAAAACTTCTGCAGATTGGTAACATAAAATAGTATTATGTATGTGCTTTTACCGATTACAAGTTAATAACATATAGTGATTACTAATCAAATCCAATATGCAACATGTAAAGTATGACAACAAACAATCATCATAGTCAACACATAACACAAGAGATTTAACGTGGAAACCCTGTAAAGGGAAAAACCACCTAGGACCGACAACCCAAAAATTGTTCACTCTTCTGAAGTGAGGTCGGTGAAGACCCAACCCTGTTAAAGGTTACAAACACACTGTGAGGTGTGACCTTGTTAGAGGATTTTAGACGAACCGTTATCGTCCAACCAACATTCACTATGGGGTTGACAGGATAACAAATGTACACTCTATGAATGACATTACAAGACTTTCTAGTCCACTATGTTAAGAGATTTATCTATTTACAATGGTTAAAATGTAACAGCAGGTGATCTGATTACAACACAACTTCAATTGCAAATTATCAGATCTATGTTAAGCTCATTCAAATCCTCTTATCAATATATCAATTCTGTTTCAATCAATATTCAATAACTTACTGTCTCTTGGTTATAGCTTTCTGACGCTCGGTAATCTCTACAATTCAGTTCTCCTTAACTAGTATGATCAGGCATGCATGAAGCTTGTTCACGCAATATCTCTACAGTCTCCTTCTTCCGACATGATTTCATCATGAAATCCTAGTCTCTTAAATAGACAAGTAAACTGTTTTAATTCCATCCATCAGATTTTGCCGCTTAATCTCCTTTGTTGATTTTGCTACTTTAACCTTCCTCGGTCGATGTGTCAGTAACACATTTTATTTCAGTCCCTTAGATCTTCTTCGAATTATGTTAGTTGTCGATCTTCGTAACAAACATTATCTTCAACTCTGATTACGAAGTAATTTACATATCATCAACTTCCATCGGCTAAACTAATCATTTAGTTCCTTTCTCCTGCTTGGTTAACAAAGAAATGCATCGGTGAACACAAGCTCGGTTTATACTATGCTTGGTATACACTACACTGGGTCGGTGTATACTGAAATGCTTCTTTAACCGACCACACTGCTTTGTGCATTTTTCTCTATCCTTCATCATAGATGAATGCAACATAATCAAGTCAATAACATAAGGTCATAGACTCATTCATAAGTTACCCAATGTATTCCTTATCCTTATCCTTATCTGTCATCTCCATCTTCTTCATGTAGATATATATGTTCTTCATCTCTTTTCTTCTTCTTTCTATAGATGTTTGGGTATAGTAACTTACAAGATAAGTATTATCAAAACTAGTTGACATCAATGACAACATATTATTGATTTAATCATCTTACATATCTAATCAGCAACTCGGTGATCTAAAATCACAGATCTTCAAGTCATACAATTTATTCAAATCAAATCAGTTGTAGTTCATCAATCTCTCCCTTTGGCATTGATCTCTCCCTTTAGCATTTGCAAGTGCAAACTGAATTCTGCAGATATGATCTTTTTAGCTCGTAGGTTTTCTTATGTTCTTAGTAATTGATCTTCAATGCTCTCCCTTTTATGTATCTCTCTCCCTTTGTCTTTGGATTCATATTCTTCATATTGATCTCTCTCCCTTTGACAGCAATGCCAAAGAGTAATAAAAACATACAGCTCTGTAGTAGCCATGTAACTCTTTGTTGTCCGGTGCATTCTTTGTATCTTGGTATACTGATGTGCAAATTTGTTCCAGTACTTCAACCTTTCACAACCTTAGACAGAAGTCCAAAGTGTGAACTCTACTGCATCAACATGTATGATCTTCTGATAAGATTAGGTTGATGCAACCTCCAGATCACCTTAGTGACCGGTAGATAGGGGACGGACCCCAAGTCTAGTCCTCAAGTATTCATATGTATCCTTCGGTAGAGGCTTTGTAAATATGTTGGCAAGTTGTTCTTTTGATGTAACAAATTCTAGCTTCACTTGCTTCTCCTGTAATTGTTCCCTTAAGTAGTGATACTTAATAGATATGTGCTTTGTTTTAGAGTGCATCGTTGGATTCTTTGAAATATTAATTGCATTAGTGTTGTCACAGTATATAATCACTGGCTCAGTGATTACCTCATTCATTCCTTCCAACACTTGCTTGATATATGCAATATTTGAACAGTTAGTAGTAGCAACAACATACTCTACTTCAGTTGTAGACTGGGAAATGCAAGACTGTTTCTTACTTGTCCATGTAACAAGTCTTTCACCAAAGAAGAATGCTCCTCCGGTGGTACTCTTTCTATCATCCACATTTACAACCCAATTAGCATCGGTGTATACCTTAAGTTCAAACTTGCCTTTCTTAGGATACCATAGTCCATAATCTTCAGTTTTCTTTAGGTATCTTAAGATTCTCTTTGTAGCAACCATGTGTGACTCTCTAGGGTTTGCAAAAAATCTAGCAACTGGTGCAAAAGTTTCACCATAATCTATTCCTTCCTCCTGTGCATATCCCTTGCATACTAACCTAGCTTTGTTCCTTATTACCTCTCCATTCTCATTAAGCTTGTTTCTGAATATCCACTTAGTACCGATAACATTCTTGTCCTTAGGTCTGGGTACTAAACTCTAGGTTTTTTTCTTCTCTATCTGTTCTATTTCCTCTTTCATTGCATTAACCCATTCATCATTCTCTAATGCAACTTTTACATTCTTCGGTTCATATTCACAAACTAGACATGTACCTTGTCTTGCTTTACTTCTTATTTGCATGTCAACTTGTTTGTATCTAATGATTTGTGTCTCAGGATGATGTCTTCTGACAAATCTTGCCAGTATCTGATCTCTTCTTTCTTATTCATCATGTGCAAGTTCATTTTCTTGCTCGATAGGTGCTTCCTGCTTGTCGGTTTCTTTTTCCTATTCCTCGGTATTATTTTCCTGATGACCGGTTATCACTGTCTGCAGTGTTGGTAGGTACTCTGGTTGTTCAATGTAAGTGAATCTACCATAGTCTTTTGGTTCCTTTGTGCTTTCCTCTGCATTCTTATCATCAAACTCATCAACCCCAATCATTTTATTAGTTACTTTGTTAAGACACTTGTATACTTTACTTTTAGTGGAATATCCTAGAAATATCCCTTCATCACCTTTTGAGTCAAACTTCCCATTTCTTTCATCTTTCAGAATAAAGCATTTACTTCCAAAAATCTTGAAATAACTTACAATGGGTTTGTGGCCAAACCATAACTCATAGAGTGTCTTATTAGTGTCCTTCTTCAGTTGTACTCAGTTTAGAACATAAATAACTGTGCTAACTGCTTCTCTCCAGTATGTCTGAGCAACAATCTTTTGTCACATCAATGTTCTTGCACAATCAATAATTGACCTATTTCTTCTTTCAGCTATTCCATTTTGTTGAGGTGTCCTTAGTGTAGAGACCTGTCTTTTAATACCATGCTCATTACAAAAGTTAGTAAACTCATCAGAAATAAATTCACCACCTCAGTCAGATCTTAAGCATTTCAATTCTTTACCAGTTTCTTTCTCAACTTTTTCTTTATACCACTTGAACATTTTAAATGCCTCTGATTTTTCCTTCAAGAACATGACTGTCATTAATCTAGTGTAATCATCAACAAAAAGAATAAAATATCTATCTCCATAGTAACTTTGAGTTCTCATAGGACCACATAGGTCAGTATGCACTAACTCAAGTAATTTCTTTGTTGAATAATCTTTGCTTTTGAAACTAGATTTTGTCATTTTACCTTTCTGACATTCATGACACATAACATGATCAGGCTTAGATAAGTTAGGAAGACCTCTAACCTTTTTCTTTTTACTGATCTTAATCATGTTATCAAAATTCACATGACATAACCTTTTATGCCACAACCATGCATCTTCATCTTTCATCATTAAACAAGAAGACTGATCATTATCAAGATAAAACAAATTACCTCTTGATTGTGTTCCAGTTCCAATAAGTCTTCCTTCATCATCAAATATCTTCACTTTCTTGCTCTCAAAAGCAACTTGGTGGCCTGAATTGTTTAGCTGTGCCACACTTAGCAAATTATAGTTTAGTCCTTTTACCCAATAAGCATTGTCACATCTAATTTTATCATTTATCATCATGGATCCTTTTCCTCTACCCATATAAGGTGCATCATTACCCATTCTAATAGATCCTCCATTGTGTTCTTCAAGATGATCAAATTTTTCTTCATCACCAGTCATGTGATGTGTACAACCACTATCTATGATCCATGTATCATTTTAATTAACCTTAGAGATAAGTGTTGTCTCTACATACCTCTCATCTTCCTCTGAGTAATCCTTCATTGCAACAAATACTACCTCCACATCTTCATCAGTGTCAGTATTAGTGACATCTTCTTCTGCAATGTAGCACACCTTCTTGCCTTTATCATTATTGTCTCGGTTGTCTCTGGTGTAGTGTCAGTAACTTCTGTTGCCTCTTCTCCCATAGCTTCCTTCACCAGATTGGTTTTTGTTTCTGTCATCATCTTTCCTATGTGGACATCTAGCAGCAATATGACCAACCTCTTTACAGTTAAAGCATGCTAAAGGTAATTTATCTCTATATCTTCCTTTACCTTTAGGTAACCTTCTAGCCATAAGAGCTTCAAGTTCATCAAGCTCGTCATCAGTATTGCTATCACTATCATCATTCTTATTTCTGCTACTAGACTTACCAATCTTCAAAGAAGACATAAAAGCAGATTCAATAGACGGTACAACACTATTATCAAAGTTGTTAAGTTCAAAGGTTGTAAGCTTACCAATCAGATTATCAAGAGTAAGGTTGTTACCAGATGCAGACCTAGTTTCATGAATTGTAGATATTCTGATTGCATAAACTGAAAATAAGGTTCTGAGGACTTTGCTTATCACTGTCTCTTTGTCAATAACACCATCAGATGCTCTAATAGCATGAACTACCTCTTTTAGTTTGTTTGTGTACTGCACAATGTTTTCTCCTTCCTTCATCTTCATATCATCGAATCTTCCCCTTAAGCTTTCAGCTCTGGCTCTTTTGATATTCACATCACCACTATAAAATTGAAAAAGTTTATCCCACATATCTTTAGCAATAGTGCAATTTTTAATATCTTTAAATTTGGCATCTATACAGGTAGCAACAATCTCTATCATAGTAACATTATGTTCATGCCTGTCTCTTAGTTGATCAAGGGTTAAGGGACTAGTGGGCAGTGCAATGTAGCCATTCTCCATTAGTGTGAGGGAAAAATTCCCAATTTTAGATACATGCAGCTTCATTCAGCTTTGCCATACTATGAAGTTATCCTTGTTTAGCTTTGACACTTCCCTCTTATACATTTTGAGATCTTTGTGTTGAAGTCCTTAAAACTCTATTCCAAGCAACCAACGCTCTGATACCAATTGTTAGAATAACTGAGAGGGGGGTGAATCAGTTGTCCATAGTCCCAATCACAAAATGTATATCCAAAAACAATTTACTAAAAACTTCTGCAAATCGGTAACATAAAATAGTATTCTATCTGTGCTTTTACCAATTACCAGTTAATATCATATAGTGATTACTGATCAAATCCAATATGCAACATGTAAAGTATGACAACAAACAATCATCATAGTCAACACATAACACAAGAGATTTAATGTGGAAACCCTGTAAAGGGAAAAACCACCTGGGACCGGCAACCCAAATATTGTTCACTCTTCTGAAGTGAGGTCGGTGAAGACCCAATCCTGTTAAAGGTTACAAACACACTATGAGGTGTGACCTTGTTAGAGGATTTTAGACCAATTGTTATCGTCCAACTAGCATTCACTATGGGGTTGACATGATAACAAATGTACACTCTATGAATGACATTACAAGACTTTCTAGTCCACTATGTTAAGAGATTTATCTGTTTACAATGGTTAAAATGTAATAGCAAGTGATCTGATTACAACACAACTTCAATTTCAGATTATCAGATCTATGTTAAGCTTATGCAAATCCTCTTATCAATATATCAATTTTGTTTCAATCAATATTCAGTAACTTACTATCTCTCGGTTATAGCTTTCTGACTCTCGGTAATCTCTACAGTTTGGTTCTCCTTAACCAATCTGATCAGGCATGCATGAAGCTTGTTCACACGATATCTCTACAGTCTCCTTCTTCCAGCATGATTTCATCATGAAATCCTAGTCTCTTAAATAGACAAGTAAACTGTTTTAATTCCATCCATCATATTTTGCCACTTAATCTCCTTTTTTGATTTTGCCGCTTTAACCTTCCTCGGCTGATGTGTCAGTAACACATTTTATTTCAATCCCTTAGATCTTCTTTGAATTATGTTAGTTGTCAATCTTCGTAACAAACATTATCTTCAACTCTGATTATGAAGTACTTTACATATCATCAACTTCCATCGGCTCAACTAATCATTTAGTTCTTTTCTCCTGCTCGGTTAACAAAGAAATGCATCGGTGAACACAAGCTCGGTTTATACTGTGCTTGGTATACACTACACTGCGTTGGTGTATACTGAAATGCTTCTTTAACTGACCACACTACTTTGTGCATTTTTCTCTATCCTTTATCATAGATGAATGCAACATAATCAAGCCAATAACATAAGGTCATAGACTCATTCATAAGTTACCCATTGTATTCCTTATCCTTATCTGTCATCTCCATCTTCCTCATGTAGATATATATGTTCTTCGTCTCTTTTCTTCTTCTTTCTACAAATGTTTGGATATAGTAACTTACAAGATAAGTATTGTCAAAACTAGTTGACATCAATGGCAACATATTACTGATTTAATCATCTTACATATCTATTCAACAACTCAGTGATCTAATATTATAGATCTTCAAGTCATACAATTTATTCAAATCAAATTAGTTGTAGTTCATCAGTTTTTAGCATATTAATAATATGCAAATTGATAATTAAATATCAATTCATTAATTTATTAAAAGAAATTATAACTAATCCATCAGTTAAGTCTCTTAACTCAATCTTCTAATTTAGAGCTGATAAATCAATTTCTTTTAACTGGTATGCATATAATTGCATGATTATATTTTAATCATAATTAATATCTTTAGCACCACTTAATAGGCAATTTGATAAATAATATCAATTTATATTATTTGAATTTTTAATTTAAATTTTGATTTAATATTGAATTAAATTCTTATTTTCATAACTAGACTTCTAATTAAGCCTTTTAAATGATCAATGACATTTAATTAAATTATATTAATTAAATATTCATATATTTAATATTTTTACATCCATAAGATATAATTATTTTAATATCGTAATTAATCTTAATTAAATCTTTAATGCATTTATAACACAAAATTCACATCAAGACACTCAACAAACAAACACGAAGGAGAGACTGACCAAACCCATAAAGTAATAATCAAGCTCAAAGAAAAGGTTCACAAATAACGTCACCTTGATGAATTCAGAGGGTAGAAAATAAGATACTTGTCCACTATTTAAGGACAATAATTGGCTTAGGTTGGGATTTAGACCTGGATGATATCTCCCCTCGCTTACCATTGAGATAATGCGATAGGGCACGCTCATCCTGACAATTCAGAGAAGCTGATGCTTGGTACCTGATATCCTGCATAAAAGATGAGCATGTACAAATATATATATATACATATATATACATATATATATATATATATATATATATATATA